>JARHVA010002902.1:2125000-2292639 GCA_037957365.1 Torreya grandis
GAATTGAGAATAACATCATATAACCATGTAAAATCTAAGGATTGAGATAAAAAAATGTGTAATCCCACCCTTTCATCCCTATGATACCCCCATTAATGGCCATAGTCACCCCATCTATTAGTTTGATGGTAGAGATGAGAAAATAGGGTGGTGTTAAATACTCCATATAGGATTCAAGATTCCACTTACCACCAAAAATAAAAAAAATAAACTAAAACCATTCACACCCAGATACCATTTTTACCAAATAATAAAAGTCATGACTCACAAAAAATGGACTCATACAACTTCAATAAAAACCAAGGTTCAAAACCAAAAAAGAAACAACTGAGAAAAATAGATGAAAAAATAGAATAAAAACAAAGTCGAGGGAAGAATAAATTATATTGAAGGAAATGCTTATGGGTATAGTGGTGCAAAGACCCATAAAATACAAGGATAAAATAAAGTGATTTTAATGTCAGATATTAAATCCAAGGTTGTAATAAATTTCTTTTAGTGTAATATATTTGATAGTTTATCTAAATCTTAAGACAAAAAATTTAAGAAGTTATAAAATAAAATGTATGGATTAACCAATATGTTTTATCATAATTTATAATTAATTGGCATTATTAATGATAATTAAGATAAAATGAATTGAAATATATAAAATGATTTAAATGATTTATAACTATCAAAAGCAAAGTTAAGTATTGAAATAGAATAATCTTGAATTACTAAAAGAAGCTAACTATGGAAAGCTTAAATAACACAAGAATATTTATTTGATTAATTCTGTCTAGGTTCATTGTGTGACACTAAAACATAGATGGAAAGAATCCTTAAATTTGATTATGCACGTGCATGTGACACAATATATGTCATTATTATAGGTCAAAACTAATTAGAAATAATTATAATGAACTATATTTATTTTCATTTGTGGTTTTATATTACCTACATGGAAAAATTAAAACATTATTGAATAATCACATGTGTCTACTTAAAAGGTAACTATATGCATAATGTTCACCTTTGACTATGTAGGGATGGCCTACAAATCACCTCTTCAAGGTTGAAACCATACTAGATTTATGATAGATAAAAAATTGAAAAAAAAGGGAAAATGTAATAATTGAGATGACCTTAGTCATCCCAATGATTATTTGTCACTCCTACATATACAATATTATTCCACATAGAGTACTTAGTGAAATAATTCTTTATTTTCTATATGTGTGCATCTAGAGATGGATTGAATACTTGTTAATTCTTTGATTGAATCAAATATAATAGGGTTGTGACTTGTCTAAGGGTTTATTCAAGTAAATAAAATAATTTTTTTAAATAATAGGAAAACTTTGATTAGTTTGAATTACTATAAGTGTGCCTTAATAGAAAAATTACCAAAAATTTCAAATAGTATAATAAGGGATTATATATGATTTTATAGCAATTTCAATGGGTGAAATTCGCCTACCTATCTTAAAAATATGGACCACTCTATAAGGGAAGGTCTAAATTTTTAAAATATTTATTATTGGGAGAGGGATAAGATCGACCCATAAAGGTCAAGATTGATTGGTGATCATGACTTGTAGTGGTCATTTCTAACCCAGAGAAAGTAAAAACAATAAAATGTTTGTATAGATGCTTAGAGAGCTTGTTAGAAATTTACAATTTTTAAAATAGAAACTTAGAATGGATGGGTGTATACAAGTACTTATGATATAGGGAGGTGGTGAAATAGGATCAATTCAAAATCTTAATTTAATTAGGGTAAAGTAAGCCAACATTAAAATTATCAACTATTCATGACCAAATTTGACTATTTGTAGTTACCCTTATTTTTTAGTTCATTACATGTGGTATCCGTATCATATCCTTGATACACCCCTTTTTACCATTTCTACAACCATTGATCCATATTGAGGCCTAGCAAGATCCATTCTTTGTATCATAGGTGTAGGCTTTGGAACCCTATCCTCTTAACATTGGGTGTGGATTAGCCTTTTCTAAGTTAATAGCTACAACTCTATTAAGTGTTTATAGTATGATTGTTGTACATATAAATTATGAACATGTTGTTTGCTATTAGTGTCTTTTAATAAAGTCTATAATTATATTTTTTTACCTTTCATACAAGATTTTTTATTACAAAGTCTTTGACAGTAGTTAGTAGATTTGTTGTTTTCATGGAATGGTCATTCTAGCATTATGAGTAACATGTGATTCAAATAATTTAGCATCTAATTATATATAAATATCATACTTAAAGTTGAATCTAATCATGAATATAAGGATTTCATTACCTGATGTATTGAATGGGTGACTACTCTTAGCATATTATGTTTTTTAGCTTTAAATAAATATATCACTAATACAAATTGGTTAATGTTGGTTATGTCATCATGTTTATTATTTTAATAATTAATGGTAAGGCACTATATTTTTTTAAGTTATTCATATGATTTCAAATGTACATAAAGAACCCTGTTAGTCACATTTTTATATGATGGCTACCTATACCTTATTTTATTGTGGAAATGTTTATCTAACCTTAAGACATGAATGCTCTATCCTCTCTAGGACTATATATTAGAATGGTCACTTTTACTTTATCTTGTCATTGCTTTTAAAGTGGATAGTTTAATTTTTGTTAAGAATATTTTTATTTGTGAACCTTTTGAATGTACCAAATGAAATTAAGGGTATTAAGCCATGGTAAATACCCTATTTTTTACCTTCTCATAATAGGTGAATATGGCTAAGGACCTAGAATTAGTGTGTGGAAATTTGTAGTCTTATGTGATCTATATTATGTTGGCTTCATGAAATTTTATTTTGAATACATATGGATGATAATACCTCCATATTAAGCACACTTGGTTTATAATTGAATGGAGTGATTAGGGAATTGTATCCCCTATTTTCATCATCAAACATGTGCACTCATAATTATGTTAATGTGCCTTCTTTATACTTGGATTAAGTATTTATCAAACTTGTTTATGATGTCAACTGTGTCACTTGCATTAATTATTTCTTAATAATTTAATACATTTGATTGACCATGTTCTAGGTGGAATATGAATTTTAAGATATGGTATACTCTAATATAAATGCATTACTATGGGAGGATTTAATTTTGTTCACTATGATAGGATGTACATTTAATGATACTCCATTATATTTATACCACTTAAAATTATATTTATTTGATTAGAGGAATTAAAGGAATACCCTATGGTATCATGGCCTTAATTTTTTTGGTTCTTATGGAAAGTATGTTAAATGTACATGCTTATGTCCCAATTATTTATGTTTTAAAAATATTTTGATTTTATTATTTTTTCAAGATTTGATTTTTGGATTTTTGAATTATAGGTGCCATAATAAAATATGGTGGTAGTTGGGTATGTATATAGTTTACATATTTATCAAATCTCTCAAATACATAAATTATGATTTGATAACTTTGATGTGATTAGTTTCTTGGTAGTTGTATAAACATGTTATAAGAATTATTATATATTCATTTAGTTATCTTGTAATTGAATTCTTGTTAGTACAGTATAAAAATAGTAACTTTTTAAGTGAATACGTTAACTAGACTAAATTTATGGTGCTAATTGATATTTTAATTGAATCAAAATTTTATATAACTTGTAAATTTTATGCTATATCTTAAACCATGAAATATGTTAGTACATGGCTTACTATCTGTTAATATTAATTGTGGAAAATGGTTATATAACTTATCTAGGTTCAAAAATGCATTCATTTGGTTGTTCCTTGAATGTCTCTATTATATTATATTGAAATTGATGATGGAAATTATATTAAGTGGTTATATTATAATATATTAATGTATGGACAAATTATGTATTATTTATCTTACATAGGAATTTGTAAGATAAATAATATTATGATAAGATACTTTCACTTAAATTAAAAGTGTAGATGGTAGCCCATAAATATGTTCTAAACATATTACTAAGATAAATTGACATTTGAATGCAATGAATGATGTCTAAAGTAGAACTTAGGATTGTGAGACCTATCCTTTTCTTTGGAAATATTTTTATTAAACCCTTGATACCTAAATTGATAACTTTAATAACATTTTTAAAAATGATCTTAGTTCAAGTTATCTTGATTGAAGTTAATTAGGAATAATTTAAACTGGATAATTCACCTTAATCAACATAAGTATGAATTTTCTCATATACAGGATTCATTTGATATTTCATACTTAGATGTTTGGGTGACACTTGAAACCCTAGAGTGATATTGATTATTATTTTTAGTGGTTGGTCATAGACCTAGTCAACTTATATAATGAATCTATTACTTATTGCTTTATAGTAAGGTTCATGCTGACCAATTTACATTATGAACATAGTTGAGTTATGTTTCTAGTTTCATAAATTTATTCCTAAGTCCATTGAACACACTTCTATCTATTATGTAATTTTAAATGTACCTTAATATCTTTGGTTGTGTAAAAAAAATGTATTTTGATTTTTTTAGGATATGATGGTGGTATCAAATCCCAAGTTTAAACCCTAGATATCACTAGAAAAATAATTTGTCTAATGTTGGCTTGTGTATCTTAAGATGGTGAGAAAATGAGATGTAATATGGGAGGGTGGAAACAACCTTGAAAGAGTTTGATAAAAGATTTGGAAAGAGGTAAAATAGGAATACACAAATGATTAAACCATCTTGATGATGGCAATGCCATTATCAATGGAATTTATAATAATGTTGATGTAAATGTTAATAAAAACATTTTGATGGGAATGATGAATTATAGTTAATATTATTGGGGTTATCAACACCTTTATAGAATGAATAGAGGTTCAAAATATTGAATGTAAAATATAGAAGGCCTTAATAACGACTAACTCGAAGATAACCATACAAAAGTGGAAGATGAGATTATGAAACCAAAAGTTGTATGTGATCCTTTTATTAAGGATCTCAATAAATTTAAAACTTGCACCTATGCAAGGGATGAATTTAGTGTTGTTTTTGAAGCCTAGTCAGTGAATTTTTATAATTATTTCAATTACATGACATGAACATAAGTTTATATTAGATCCTATCAGGTAGTAGGTGATGCCACATTATGGTGGACTCATATTTTGGCTCTTTATGGATATAAACCCCTGACTCTCACAAAGAAACATTTAAGAAGAAATTTTAAAAAAGGTATATGAATTTCAATCATAAAGATCATAAGATTATTGAAGATTAACCTCTAAATTAAACTAATTTGACTATGACATAATATGAGAACAATTTCCTCATTATTTTATGTAATGTTAATTATTTGTATTATGAGGAGACAAAATCACTAATTTTTAATTAGATTTATGTGAGGTATTGATGCATGGTGTGAAAATGATCAATCCCCACAATCTTGATGTTGTAATTGAATATTCTCATCAGGTTGTTATACCTTTTTTTTTTAGTGTCTAATAAGTATAAAACTTGATAGGTCTATTCAAGTTGTAATATATGACATTTAAGCAGAAACCTAAACATAAATCAAAATTTAAAATTGATACCAATTAACAAGTGGCATGTGCTAAAAATTATAACTATAACCAAATATGAGATACTTATATTTTCTAGTTTGTGGTTGATAATGATAAAAATTTGATAGTGGAAATAAAGATGAGATAGGACTATATTAGTTTAGATCTAGAATCTAGGGTTTTTGATATTTTTGGATATATCTACATTCCCTTGATAGTAATGTAGGTTGGTCATGTTCATTGACTTCAAACTTTTCCACTTTACTGTGTTTAAATTATGATTATTTTATTACATGCACACATGTCTAGTAAGAGGGATATGATACTTCACTGATATTATTTCCACCTCATAGTATCATACTTATGTAGGTTTATATATGATAGTATAAAATTATAGTATCATATTATAGTAGATCTAAACCTACCTCAAAATCACCATATGAGATGAATGTGGAAAATAATTTAAAGATGACAGAATAAAATAATAACTTTGGTGAAAATAGTAATAATTCTGGTAGATTTTATAACTAGAATAAAGGTTCAAAAGCTTAAAATTTCCCAAGGCATAGCAATGTAAATAGAAATTAGACTCAATATAATCATCATGTTATAGAATTATTGTTATTAAAGTGACTTTGCCTCTCCAAGGAGAAATCCAATGTTGGGAGTGTGATAATAATCAGTACAAGAATTATTTCTCTAAATTATAATATAATTAACCTAAAAACCATAGTCTATGCAATGATTAACAATCAAAATGCATATTTACAATCCACCCCATTTAAAACTTGATGTATATATTTTTTTCCTTGGATGTTTTAATTTATTATATAGAAAATTTTGGTTTTATTTATTTTTTAATTAATATTATATGTAAAATTAAACATATTAGAATAAGAGAAGGTTGGGAGGTACAACTTGGCACATGAAAAAAAATTGGAGCAAACTAAATTTTATCTAGGTGTCTTTAGGACCAATTTGAATTTGTTTCTTTCACCTTTAAGGTCTAATGACATAATATTTAGCATGGATTGGATGAAAAAACATCAAGATATACTTTATTATGTTATAAAAAAGGGTGAAATGCCTTGATGATTGAGGAAACTTGGTTGAAATCTAGGGTATCTATAGACTAATTTACCATAGAATTATCAATCTTACAACTAAATAATGAAGGCTATAAAATCTATAAACTGTATTCCATAAAAATAAAAAATACATCTAAGGGGAAAGAACCAACATTATGATAGAGTATAATCTAATGAAAATTTGAGGATGTATTTTATAAATAAAATTCCAAACTTAGCACCTATAAAAGAGTTCAATACCTAAATTGAAAATGTGCTTAAATCTAAACCTACCTCAAAATCACCATATGAGATGAATGTGGAAAATATATAGGATTTCAATGCCCAATAGAAAGATATCATGAATAAAGGATTAATCAGACCATGTTTTTGACCTTAGGGTGATCCCATTATCTTCATGAAGAACAAATATGGAGCACTAAAACTTTGCATCAACTTTAGGATGTCCAATAAAGTCATGATCATAAATAAGTATAATTTTCCTAAAATTAATTACAATTTTAATCACATGAGTGGTGTTGCAGTTATTTCTAAGATAAACCTTCGATTAAGGTACCATCAATTCTAAAGAAAGAATAATATGTGCATAAAAATACATTTTTTACTTGATATGGCCATCATAAATTCACTATCATGTCATTTGTCTTGACCAATGTGTCGATAATGTTCATGAATTTTATGAATGATGTGTTTAGATAATTCTTTGATAAATTTATTCTACTATTTCTAGATGATATTTAAGTCTATTATGAGAATTAAGAAAAATGTGAACAAAATTTTTGCTTGGTTCTACAAAGGCTAGGATAGTATAATTTATATGTTAAGCTTTCTAAAAGCTCATTTTATCTTAATAAAATTTACTATTTGGGGTATATAATTTCCAAAGAGGGTTTTTATGTTCATCTTATCAAGGAGTGGCCTAATCCCAATAATGCTTATGAAGCAAGAAGTTTAAATAGGTTATCTAGTTACTACCATAGATTTTTTGATAATTAATCAAAGGTGGCTATTACAATAACTTCCTTAAAATACAAGGGAATAATTTTTTTTGAACACCCTAGTGCGAGGACAATTTCTAAAGGCTTAAGAGATTATTAACTATTATACCTATATGTATAATTACATATCCTAATGTAGATTTGAAATCTATAATAATTCATCTATTAATGGGTTTGGTGGAATTATGAACCAAGATCATAGAGTGGTTACTCATGAGTCTTTAAAACTCAATGAGAATGAAAATAAATACCCCACTCATGATCTAAAACATCTAGTAGTGGTTCATACACTTGTAATGGAAACATTTTCTTCTTGTAAAAGAATTCAAATTAAATTCATACCTCTATAATCTTAATCATTTGTATTCATAGGATTATCTAAATTCAAAGCAATGTATATGTTTAGAATTTATTATAAATTATGAAATGGACATTTAATATGTTAAATTTAAGAAAATATGTCTTATAAATGCACTCAGTAGATGTACTTACTATTTGTATCTATTTTTGCTTTTTTATAAGTGTGAAAAGTATAAACTAATTATGACAGGTGTGGAAGAATACCTATTGAATGTATATCCATTAAATCTAGATGATTATGGAGGCTCCTCTTTATCTTGGGAGGATTACCTAAAAATAATAAAACACTAAAATAAACTTGTTTGTTAGACAAGTAGATGGGTGGATTGCCTAGCATGAGCTAGATCCTAAAAGTGAAAGCTTTCTAGGAGTCCACCTAATTTTGAACACTTAAGTGGTAATGATAAAATAAATATATTTTAATTATATGACTATAAAACTGAAGTTAAATACAACAAATAACAGAAAATTAATCAAGAAAACTAAATGCTTTGTTTAGATGGCTAAAATAAAGCAACTAGTTTAAATAATGCTAATGCTGAAAATTGGCTAAAATAAAGTTCTGGTTTTTTGTTTGGATTGATTTCATAAAGGTAAAAAGAGTGATTTGGTTGGAGTTTAAATTGGTTTGAGATGGTGAAGGGTAATGTGTTCAAGAAAATAAGAGGGATAAATTGTCAAAAAAGGCCAAGAAGGCAAAGGGGTAAATGGTCCAAAATAAGGCCAAGAAGGCAAAGGGGCAAATGGTCCAAAGTGAGGCCAAGAAGGCAAAGGAGAAAATGGTAAAAATGAGGTCAAAAAGGCAAAGGGGTAAATGGTGATGAATAATACAAATGGGATATGGATAAGAGGATAAAATGAGAAGATGGTGATGAAGGAAACAAGTGAAATAAGAAAGCCAAAGGGAAATGAATACAATTTTTTAAGATAACTAAACAACAAGATTGCCTTGATGCTTGAAGATGATTTTTGATGAAGATTGGCTTATTGATAGTTGATGAAGACTTGAAGTAATTCTTGTAGAGTTTTATTTCTTGAGCTCCTTATATTTAATATGATGAACTCCTTGATGATACCTCCAAACTTACAAAACAAATGTTAATAACAAAATACTAACTTCCAACTTAACCCTAGGTGAAGGAAAGGGTGGGGGGAGGGGGGGTATTTATAGAATTTGATGTGAAAAAACATGCCAAAATAGAGGAATAGTGAATCAATTCGAATTTATCCAAGTGGGATCATGAATTAGTCAAGGATGAGGTTTTTGGGATTCCCACTTTGATAATAAGTATCCCACCTTGCACATGAGTCTAATTTTGAATGAGAATCATGAACATGGATTTAAATGAGACCAAATACTTCTCCACACCATTTCTTTGTTTCACACAAGCACTTAAATGGGTGGCACACCAAATGTGGCACCATTTTCCATGTGGGGGATGAAAAGTCAAAGGTGAGGTTATGGAAGATTCCCATTTGGGTTGAGAAGTCTCCCATTTTAGTTAAGTCAAAAATGGGTGTCTTTTATCTTTCCCAAAGTATTAAAGAGGTAGGTATCTATTTTAAAGTCTAATTACATGTGGGGAAGACAAAATACATGTTGAATAATGACCTATTAAGGGGAAAATCACCATATTTCAAGGGGGAACTTTGTGATGCTAAAGTGAGGTCATTAGGCACTTTGGGAAAGGGTTGCAAGTGGGGTATGGTGTCCCACATCAAGCCATGTCACTTAACACATCACCTCAAAATCACATTCCATGTCATCATGCCATGTCACTTTCCATATCATTATGCCATGTTATCATTCCATGTCATCATGAATAGTGATAGTGGGTCCCATAGTGAATAGTGATGATGAATAGTACTTTCAAATAGTGATTTTTAATGACATTATGTCACTAAGAGAACAATTATTTGGCTGGGTTAATAGGGGTGTTGGGAAGGTTTAAGAAGTTTTAGGGGATCCCAAGGCATTTAGGCATCAAAAACTATAAGTGTGTAGTTTTCTAGTGTCTACAATTTTACCCCTTTTTGTTATGTATCTTTGAATTAACAAGCTACAAAATAAATAAAAAAAATCACTTGGTCAAAGGTTAGGGTACCCATATTATGGGAGGGGGTGTTCCCCCTCAAACCAAGAGTCAATGAGGAAAGGTCAAATCAGGTGTAGGTTTGATAAGCAGTTGATGGGGAAGCACTAGGTGGTGCCATAAGGTAGTTGGGCATGTGAAATGCCAATGGGTTCACAAAATATGACTAAGCACAATAGTCAATATTGTGTAGAGACTAAAGGTGATAATTTTGATAAAAAAAAGGTTAGGTTATAAGATAAATAACAAGGTAATTAGTCTCTAGAATTGGTCATAACTGATCAGGTTAGTCTTATCAAGGTTCTTAGATAACATTGGTGTTGACTCAGGTATCCAAGGTAGGAAGTAATCCCAAAAAAACACAAATGGTCTGGTTTTGCATGATGTGGTTTAAACATTTAAATGTTTAACATGACAAGGTTGGTCATTATAGTCAAAAGTTATTGCAAAAAACACTAATGGTTTGGGTCAAAAGCAACATACATCAAGGTGGATGTGGTGAAAGTGTGGGTGGATTGGTTATGGGTTGGAAGGAGATGGTTGAGTTAACTCTAGATGCACAAGGTAAGTGGATGATGTCTACATATTTATATGGATAGGAATCCTAAAAGAACATCAATCCAAATTTTATTCTTTTGAGGTGAAGGGTGTTGGTTAACATGGTTACCCCAATTTGATATGTAGGTAGGTTTAAGTGAAGGATGTTGGAGAAAAGAAAGCACCAAAGGGTGGAAAACATGGTCATCAAATAGATTTTAAAGGGTGTGGTATAAATTGTGGATGATATTACCTCGGATTCAATTAGATGATTACATCCACTATGCAAAAGGAATTTGCAGCCATGTATAAGTAGGTTGAAGCATGAAATTGTGGCCAACTTTTTAAAGAAAAGAAAAGGGATAAATATGCTTTACCAAGCTTTATAAAATTTGGAACTACTAAAATTTACATGGTGACCTAATGGGTTCTTTCATCACCATCCAAATAAGCTGACATTGTGCACATTCTAAAACAATGTTGTTAATAGGCTATGAAAGGTTATTATTCAATAGTTAGGGGAAGCAAAGTAGCAAAGTGAGTAAACAAGAAGTGGAGAAGATTTAAACCCTTGACCCTTGAGTCAATGGGGCCCCAAAATAAGTAAGCATTGAGTTTTTGAGGGAATTTGGAGAAAGACATCGAGGGGTTTTAGAATATGGAGTGAGGTGAATAATAATATTAATTAAATGAGAGAGCAGGTTGAGAATTTCATGCATTAAATTAAGGGCTATTTCAAGGTGTAATAATATTTAATATGGGAAGGGAGAATCAAGGGGAATTATTGGAAGGTAGGTTGTATGAGAGGGTGTAGCTATCATCCCCACACATGTATTCCAAAGCTTCCATTTGAAGGTGGTTTTAGTTTTGATTCTAACATCTTTGAATGTTAGAGTAAAAAAGGTTGAAAATAGGCAAGATGAAAAGAGGTGGGGAAGAAATTTTCATCCCGATGGCTTAATAGTGCTCAAGCTTGTTGGTTGGTCATATGAGCCCATGGTCCTAACTAATTATGTAGAGTTTTAGGATTGTTATATATCTCATAGTGAACCAAAATTGAGTGGAAGACCTTTCAAATGGGTAGATGGTTTAAAAATAAAAAAGGTGATAGGGAAAGTGAAGGGAGTAGTTAGAGAGGGATAAAAAATAGAGCCTGAGTGTAACATATAGAGGCATTAAAGGAAGAAAGGGATATTCCTAAAGTAATGAACCTAACTAGAATTCATGCATTAAGGCAAGCACATGGAGGATATAAGGAAGTAGACAAGGATATGTACATCGAAGAAATATAATTACTGACCACACTTGAAAGAGGTGGAGGTTGAATTGGAGAACATAAGGGAGATCAAACAAGGAAGGAGGTAAATGTGGACTAGGAGATGGATGAAGAGAAAATAATGAGGTCATAGATAAATATGAAGGTGGAGAAGGATGAAAGAAGCTAGGCATGGTCATATAGGTTGAGAAGAGAAAGGAAGGGCATCAAGGGAGATGAATAAAAAGAGAAAAGAGAAAAATAAAATGCAAAATATGGGGGTGATAGATGCACTAAAGAATGACATATTGGAGAATTTAAAATGATGGAGAAAGAAGTGTAGCAATCATGAAGGGTAAGGGAAGGATATGGGTGGTCATGAAAGGTTTGGAAATAAGTCTAAAAAAGGATGAAGGAAAAAATAGTTTGGTGATGAAAATGAAAAACAAGGAAATAAATGGAAGAAAAGGGAACATGAGGAAAAAAAGAGAGAAATGAGGACATGAAGAAGATGATAGGAGAGTGAAGAATTAGGTGGTATCTTGACCAAGCAAGCATAGATGATGATGGATGATGAAGAAAAGTAGATGGTGGTTTTGGAGATGAGAATGGGATTGAAAATGGGAAAGGGGTTAAGAAAAACAAGAGGAAGTAAAGGTATGCATAAATTAGCTTGTTAGAAGAGATTGACAAGCTGAAGGGGTGAATATAAGAGATTGTCAAGCCAAAAAGTGGTGAGGTGGTGAATAAATAGGGGAACATAATGAAAGGGAGTGTGATGAAACTAAGAGATGAAGATTAGGGATGATAATAATAAAAAGGAAGAATTGAAGAAGGGATACAAATCGTGGATACTCACATAGATGCAAAATATAAGTGAGTACTGAGAGGGAAAGATGAAAAGGGGAATGCAAAAGGGAAAAAGTTAAAAAGAGATAAGAAGAAAAGGGAAGTTATGGAAGGCTTCTCAAAGTATAAAATCCCATTGAGAAGCTAGTTATGAAGGAAAAAAAGAAGACAAAAAGGATGGAAAAAAAGCAAACAAGCAAAATGGAAAATGGGAAAGGTGGGAACAGTTGTGGAATGGTAGAGAGTGGTGGTACACATAAAGAAAAGCACAGCAATAGAAGAAAAAAAGATTTCAAGATGCACAATATGATGTGGAAAGGGTGAGGAAAAGAGAGTGAAAAGGGGGGTACAATAAATAGTTAAGGGAAAGGGGAGATGATGAGGATGGAGGATGAAGTTGAAAGGGATAAAGGGAAAGGCTAGTAATAAGGTAAAAGAGATATAGAAAAAGAAAAATATGGGTGGGGAAGTTAGCTACGAAGCATGCATAAGGAAATATTATGGGGATGCTAATGAAGCAAAGTATGAGTTGGATTTATGGGATGTAAGAGGGGAAAATGGGGAAGGATGTCAGCCCTTATGTTAAAAGAGATTGACAAGATAGAAAAGTGGTTAAAAGACATTGACAAGATGAAGGGAGGGAGGTGGTGATGGAATGGTAGAGAAGTGGAGGAAGATATTTTAGGTAAGAACGGAAAACAAAATTAAAGGATGTGACTGAGCTGACCTCAGTAACTGAGCACTGCCTACATAGTCTAAGAAGACCTTAGGTTAATGTAGTTCTCCTAATAATAGGGGAAAAACCTAAGAGGAAGCATTAGATGGTGTTAAAACATAAGGATGCTTAAGAAATAATTCAAAGCTTCCTTGATGTAGTATTCGCTAAGCAAGTTGGTGTTGTTAGTGGTGGAAATGAGAGAAGAAAAAAGGGGATGGGAATTAGTTGTTAGTGGTAAAGATACCATTAGAAGTAGAGCAGTGCCTACATAATCCATGGACATTAGGCTGATGTAGTTCAACAAGGTCTGTATGAGTGGTGTTCAAATTTTGTACCCCAATTTGATAGACCACATGGGCTAGTTTTGGCTAAGGGAGAAAGTTTGGTAAAACAATAGTTTTAGGTTTTAGTGAAGGTGTCGATGAAAGTTAATGGGTTATGTTGGTAAATAGTTACCATAATGATCCCCCATTTATTAGGATGAGAGATACATATGAGTAAGGTAGGATAGATTATAAGGTAACACAATTTGAAGTACTTCAAATGGTCTTGAATGGAGCTAATCCAAAGAAGAGGTGCCTTTATTAGTAGGTTACATCTTCTAAATTTGTGTGAGGGTAGGATATTAGAGATAGCGTTTACCACTATAAGCTATGTTTTAAGAGTTGGGGATCTATCCAAATCTATATATTCACTATGGCCAAGGTTCATCACCAGTATGAGCTAAGTTTTAAGGTTAGTAATGAAGTGATGAATGGTAAATAATTTATTTGATGATTAGGTAGATTTTATAAGTAAGTTAGTAGTGTAGTGAGTGATAGAGTATGTACTTTGCCTAACCTAAGAACTACATGGGTAGGCTAGACAAATGGTGGCCATGTTTGGATCCTCTATCCCATCTCTATAGAACCAATGACTTATTGGTTTTACTAGAATAGGATTAACTAATAAGAATTTGTGTGGCTAGGAGAAGGTAATCATTCCCTTGCTATAGATGGCCTTTTAGCTGGCACAAAATAAAAGGTTGCTATGTTCTATTAGACACTACCAATGGTTGGGGTCTAACATTCAAAGCATGTGATAATGGGATGGTAGGAATAGGAGGATAAAAGGAGCAAGAAGTTGAATGTATCAGTGTGAAAGACCTAGAGTAGAGTATGATTCTCACCTTATGGGGATGAATGTGGGAGAGGAGAACAAAGTTTACCCTTTATCATTTGTTGAGATAAGGAATGCTATGGATGTTATTTTAGGGAGTAATTAAGTATAAGGATGGTTGAACATAAATTTAGAGTCACCAAATAATTAGTCTAATGCTTAGGTAAGAAATAATGTATGTATGGGCTTTAGGTGAAGATTGGATAGCTTAATAACTTTCTATGTGTCACATGATGCCTCACACCCTAAATGAAATATTACATAGTTTGACATAGACCTATATAAAATGTATTTGATGTTGTTGGTTGAATGTTATGGTTATGATTGGTATGTTTATGGTTGTTGTAATCTCACTTAATGTAAAAATGATGATTAATTTTTTTGTAATATTGGATGGGAAAAGTCATGATGAAAACATCAACTAGGCATATTAAGATAATAATAGGGCATGATGCTTTGTTTTTGATAAGGACTAAAAATAGACCCGAAGTTAGATTAGATTAATGACTATAACCCCTTTAAACTCTGCACATGAGTAGTCATTAGTTGATAAAAAAGGTTTCTTGATCATAGGGTGTAAAGTAAGCTCTAAATCCCTTGATTTATAAATAGTCTAAAGCGAAGATGAGTGATATGTGGTGTGAAGGGTAATGGGTGATATGTATGATAACCTCATATGAACTAGTGCACCCATTATATAGGTGGCCTAAGAATTGTAATAGATAAGTTCATGTCATATGATAGATATACTGATCAATGTGAGAAGTCTACATGTAAAAGCTGCATGGATTTGGATTTTTTTGAGAAAGTGGATCTTTTGATTTATTTCTATATATAAGAAGCTGATCGATGCAGGAAGCTTCAATGAAATTGATCTACTATTGATAAATTTAAGTCATCCATACTTCAAGGGTGGTATAATCTTATTTTCTTTGTTTTTAATGTTATTGATAGCTATCCTTTAAGGGAGCAGTCTACCTTACATATGGCAATTTTTGTTTTTGTTTTTGGGAAACTATCCATCGAGGGAGTAGTCTACAATGCTTAGGATATTGACCTAATTAATTATTTCTAGATGAAATGTGTTTAGACATGAACTATTGTAATTAGGTTTACAGGTTTATCTTTATGAGGCAAAAATTTACACAAGAAGGTCAATGATATGTTAAAGGGTGTGGTTTTGAGAGATAATAACCATGGGATTCCATCTTATTAGAGATGAAAAGTATCCATGAAAACCATGCTATGGGTAGATCCATGGTACCCATATTTAATATTAGGCCATGACTATGATGGTTATTCACATGGTTATATGGTGTAATCAATTGTCCTCAAAAGGGGAGGAAGGTGGGTGAAGGTTAAAATATCATTATTAAGGGATGAGCTTAAGTTAAACAAATAGGTGAGCTTGATCCTTCTTTAATAGAAAAATAGATGTAAATGTAAAGAATTGAGAGGCTCATGTTTTGGTTTACCTTTGAGAGAGGACAAATGATAAGATATTGAGCTATACTTATGGGTGATGATGTAGGGTCCAAGTTAATTAAAAGAAAACTTGCCTCATTTACTCTTCTCCATGTTGGTCACATGTTGGTTTTATTTTATGATGATATCTTTGATATTGAATTCTCATTGTTTGAGGTACTTATTATAAGTTCATGTGATATGCTCTTGGTAGACACAAAGGTGGGTGAGAGATACTAAATGATGCCCATCAAGTAGCTCAAGTTGAGCTAAACAATGCTAACAAAAATCTTCTTTAGAAATGAGTTCCTTAAAATATATGCAAAGAGAGTGGATTTAGACTTCAAGAGGCAAGACTACCTCTATTCTAAAGACTAGAAAGAAAGGGGTAGTACTAGTGGACGTTTGAATGCTAGTGTGATAGACTTATAACGTGAAGGGGATGTGTAAGTGCCAATCTCAACCTGAAGTACTGACAACTTTGGTTAATATTTTCATGTGGGTTTTATTAGAGGCTTCTTCTTGTCTATTTAATTATGGTAGATAAGGTGAGGAAAAGATTAAATCAATGCCAAATTCATCACATAAACCTTGGACTTGATTATTCTTAAAATATTTACCATTATCAGTCATGATCTTATGAGGAACACCAAAGTGGCAGATGATATGGTGGTCGATAAGTTGACAATCTTTTCTACTTTGGTAGAGATTAGAGGAATAGCTTCCACCCACTTGATGAATTATTTGGTAGCTGTGATGATGGAGCTATGTTGTTGTGAATAATGGGGGTTAATTTCCCCAATTTTATCAAGCTCCCATTAAGAGAAAGGATAAAAGTCCTTAGATACTTGAAGGCTATTAGATAGCACATGATGTAAATTAGCATGGTATTGACATTTAACACACTTTTTTACATAATCATAATAGTCTTGGTTAAGGGTGGGCTAATAGTAACTAGGAAAAGGATATGTTTAGCGATTGCTAGGTTGCTAAACTATCCCCCATAGATCCCATCATGTGTTTCTTTGATGGAATGGGAAGCTTCATGGCTACGTAGGCAATGAAGAAGGAGACCATTAAAATTGCATTTTTAAAGTATTCCCCTTAGTATGGTGTAACAAGAGGTACTCTAAATAAAATATCTTTGAGAATTCCTAGAGAGCTTAGGAGGAATAATGCCTAGGTTGAAGTAGCTGAAAGCTTGGACATACTAAACATCAAATGGGGATTCTTCTACATTACAAATGGTAGGTAGGTTAGACTGGCCATAAGAGGGTGTAGTAAAATGATGAACGGTGACAAGTATTTTAGAATTGGAAGGCTATGAAGGGATCTGAGAAGCAAGGTAGGCTATTATATCTACAAGTTTATTTGTAGATCAGGGAACAAACTGGACTAGGTAATGTTTGAATGATTTTAAGAGTTTATCCACTAAAATTTTATATTTTATAAAGACATCATTCTTACATTAATAGGATCCATTGACCTAGTTGACCAAAAGTTGGGAATTACCAAAGACATGGATTATCTTAATTCCCAAGCTTTGAGGAGTTTGAAGGCCTATCACTAAGGCTTCATACTCAGCCATATAATTGGTACATTCAAAGTCAATTTTTAAGGATAGAGAAAGGGGTTCATCATCAAGAGGAATGACAATAACTCTGCCACATATTTTGATCCATTGAAGAACATGGTCATTTGGTAGGTTATGTCATCTTCTTGAAAAAGAGTCACGATAGACTCATCCAAAAAGGTAAGAGGAGGTGATTGGTTATTTGGTAAAGGAGCTTGAGATAATTGATCAAAAATGACCTAACCTTATAATCAACTTCTATTGGAAAAATTCAAGGTCAACTTCAGCTAGGATCATATGCCACTTAGCCATATGCTAATTTTGGTATGGTTTAGAGTGCATGTATTTGAGTGGGTTGGTATTAGTGATGACATAGGTTTTATGCTTAAGAAGGTAGTGGTAGAGTTTGGTGGCCACAAAGGTCAATGTTAAGAAAATTTTCTTAGTGTGTGTGTACTAAGTCACATATTCTACAAGTGTATGACTAATGTAGTATATGGCTTGTACTTTGTTTTGTTCATCTTGGTGAACCAACATTACCCCTAAGGAATTTTTAGTGGTAGAGATATATAGGTAAAATGGGTGGTCATTCTTAGGAGGGGTGAGGATAAGTGGTGATAAAAGGCATTATTTGAGTGAATCATAGGCCTCTTAGCACTTTCTATTCAACTTGAAATAGATATCCTTATTCATAAGGTGATGGAAAGGTTAGAACCAGCTTGAAAGTTGGGAAATAAAATGATGAATGGATTAAAGTTTTCCCTATAGGCTATGGAGCTAATTAAGTTTGGTTGGAGGAGGCATGTCCAGAATTACTCTAACTTTAGAATGGTCTACTTCAGTTCTATGAAGAGAGAAGATAAAGCTAGGAAGATTTCCTAAAATGACCCAAAAAATGCATTTCTTAGGGTTTAGATGAACATGAAAATGGATGAGGTGCTCAAATATAATTGTAAGAGTAGTCAAGTGATATTTTTGGAGTTTGGATTTCCTGAGAAGGTCATCCACATAATCTTCTAAAATTTATGGATGATATCATGGAAAATATAAGTTATGACATGTTGGTAAGTTTCACCATCATTCCTTAACCTAAAAGGCATGACTCTATAGCATAAAGTTCCCTAAAGGGTGGTAAAGGTAATTTTATTTTGATATTAAAAAGCAATGAAGATCTAATTATAACCTAAAAACCCATCCATGAGAGATAACATCTCATGGTTGGTTGTAAGATCAACGAGTTAGTCAATGCTAGGTAGAGGGAAGTCATCCTTGAGGAAGGGAAGGTTAAGGTCATGAAATTCCACACAAATGCATAGACCCCTAGTGAATTTAGTGATAGGTACAATGTTTAAGACTCATTGGGGGTAGTTAATGGATTGAATGAAGTTTATAAATAGGAGACTTTGAAGGCTTTTTTATGAGAAGGGCTATGTAGGGATGTATGCATCAAATTTTTTATTTAATAGGCTTGGCATCATGGTGAGTGACTATGTTATGGGAAGAAATGGTAGGGTCAATCCTAGGCATATCATTGTAAGACTAAGTGAATGCTATGTTGTAGTCTTGGAGGAGAGAGGAAAAATCTTGAATTTCCTTGGAATTCAATCATTGGACCAATTTGACAATGTAGGGGTTATCTAGTGTGCCCAAGTTGATATCAATGATAGATTAATTCAACATGGTCAAGGCCTTAGGAGGAAGGGATTTGTGGATATAATAATCCCCTGCATCATGATAGGTAAGAATGGAATCATCATCTTGATGTTAGATGGTGTTTATGGTAGGAGAATTAATCTCTACCATTTTAGGATATATGAGTGGAAGGACATTGGTTTGGCCACTCTTGTGGTAGATGAGAGGACCTAAACTTATAGTATTGATCAAAAAAATTAGGAGGGATAATATCGGTGTCTTCAAGTGGAGAAAGTGGTTAGGTTGGGAAGGATGGGATATCTTCCTATATGGTGGCAATGCATTTTGGTAAACTGGTAGTTCCTTGAGGAAATTCATAACCAAGGCCAAATGACTCATGAGGTTGCAAAGTTGAGAGATGGGGTAACTCATGAGGCTCTTGTTCATAGAGACTGAGGGCCAATCCTTTCCAAGCACATTAATGAAGATAAAACCTAGCAAACTTTGGTTTACTAAGATAGGAAAAGTTAGAGGTAAATGGTTGGATGGATGATGTAGTGGTAGGGGCTGGAAGTGGTTGATCAAGTCCCCCATAAATAAAATTCATTTGATGGTTAAGAAGTCCAATGGGGATGATGGTTATTATTTTAAGGTCATAAGAAGGGTCATGTCATAGATTCCCATATTATTAGGGGGTAATAAGGGAATCTAAGTCTAATATTATATATTCCCCAAAATAAAGATGTTAGAGTGTGGTTGTTATGGAGTCTTCTACCAGAATCTAGGAAGAGGGGATATATGAGCTAGTAGAAGCTTCATCAACATTAGGTGTAGAAATGCTATGGGTTTTGGCTGGTGAGGTTGTGTTATTAGTAGATGGTTATGTGGTGGATAAAGGAGGAAGAAGGATGTCATTGGATCAATATGTCATATTGCAAGATGTAAAAGGACTAGGGTCAGCTTGGATAGTTACAACTTGCCCTTCATGTTCAAACTTGACACATCAATGTAAGGTGGAAGGGATACAACTCATGGGACAAATCTAAGGGCATCTGAGTAGAATTTTGTGTTAAAATTATCCTTATACAACATAAAATAGTTTACAAATAATATGAGGCCCTACACAAATGTGGAGGATAACTATGCCTAAGGTGGTAGCCATAGTATCATTAAAAGATCGAAAGACCACTAAGCTTTCAAACATGATGTTTTCAAGTAAATATAGTTTGTCATAAGCATAGGAGGAGATAATATTGATGATATCTCCCCCATTGATAATAACCCTTTTGATGTGGGTTTTATTGATGTATGCTATAATTAAGAGGGGGGATTGAGATCCTTTGAATGAATAAAAGGTATTTCTAAATTATTGAAGGTGGCAAGGTTAGAAGTTTTAAGGGTACTAAAAAAGTAGATAGAGGCTAAGGATCATTGGGTTGGACCTTAATGGATTATAAATCCTCTATTAGTATTTGATGGTAATTGGGAGATGTGGAGACTAACTCATACAAGCTCATTTTTATTGGAGTTTGGTGAAGTTTCCTGAAGATAGCTTTTCAGATGGATATTGCATATGGGTTAGGGTATGGAGGGTTAGATGGGGAGGCACCTAAGATAGACACATTGGTTTTGTTTTAAGATAGATAAGGTTGGGTATTATTTACTTGAGAGTTAAAAGAGGGGTAAGTATAAGGAATGGATGCGTTAGTCTTCCTTTTATCCTTCTATTGGGATCAAGATTAGGTAATCATGTGAATAGTGTGGATAAGGGTGTTCTCTGAGTTGGATGGTAACTTTAGTTCCTCCTCTTCACTTCTAAGTGAGATAAAAGATTAGATGGGTTGATTTGATGGTTAGATTGGAAATGTAGATGGAGGTTTATCTGATAATAGATCATCATCTTTATACAAGTTGTGAATAAGTGGTTGGAGAGCTTTATAGTTCTTAGTGTCATGTCCTGATGCCCTATGATATGCACATATCAAGTTATCATTAAACCAAGAGGGTTTGGTAAATGAAGGGTCAAAGGGTTTGATAGGTGGTAAGCTCAAAGAAGAAGTTTGCAATAGTTTTTGGAGAATGCTTATGTAAGATTTAGCTAAAGGTGGTAAAGGCTTAGTGTTTTTTTCTTTGAGTGTTGAAGTGGGAATTTGTGTGGATGTAGGTTTGGTGGTATGTGTCTTGGATAAAGTGGTATGCTTGGTTGATGGTTTTGGTTTAGGCATGATGTTTGATGAATTGATGGTAGAGGAGGGCAAGGTAGGTAACTTAGGAATTATTGGTGTAGTGGGGAAAGGTGCTTTAGAAAGTGAGTATGAAGGTGTGACCAATTAAGGTGGTGGGGTTTTGGTAAAAATTATGGACTTTATGTTTAAAGTAGAGGGATGGGGACCCAAAATGGAGGGCAAAGTTGAGGGAGGTAAAACTTAGGGTTTTGGGCCCTTTAGTGATATAACCTCTTTGGTTGTTTTAGTTGTTGGTTTTGGATGGCATTTGGTCACTTTAGTTGTCTTGGTGGGTTTAGGTGTTTGAGGGTCAATCAATTTGGAGGAGGTTTTAGTTGGTTTAGAAGGGCTAGGTTGGTCTACCAAAGAATGGGTTAGAATTTATATTTTGGTTCCCTTACCTTTATCTTTACCTTTGATAGAAGGTTTTGTAATTAGATGTTGGGTGGATAGAGAAATCTTCTCTTATGAGATAGATTCAAAAGAGAGGGTAGATGGTTCTAAGATATGGCAGGTAGGTGTGGTATCCTCCAATGGAGGTGTGGATACAATTGCTTCCTTTATTTGGGTATCTAAAAGAATAGAAGGTAGTCTTTTTTCCTCCATTAGGGGAATAGGGAAAGAAGTAGTTGAGGTAACATTTTCTTCATCAATGCGTTCACTAGTAACCACATTAATAGTATGTGCCTCATGATATGATTTGGGTTTATTTTGATGATGAAGGATAGGAGCATGATTAGGGAAAGGCTTGTATAATATGTAGAGGGTTTGGTTTGATGCTACATTAAGATTGTCCAATGTGAGATCCTCCCTATCAATGAGGGATTAGATAAGGTATTTAAAGGTATTGCACCTATTGATGTCATGTCTTATGACTTAGTGAAAAGCACAATGGTCATTCTCATTATACCAACTGAGCATGGGGTGAGAAGTATCAAATTGTTGGGGTGGTTTAATTGGTGAAAGTTGGATGATTTTGGATTTTAGTAGCTTTTCTAAAATTTAAGGATAAGATTCCCCAAGTGGAGTTAATGGTTTGTGGTTATTCCAAGTTTGGTTCCTTTAGTTCTGGTTTGGATGGTTGAAGGGGTCAAAGGTTTGGTTCCTTGGGTTATGTTGGTTGGTAGATGGTGGAGGTATGGCTTTGAGGACAATATCATTGGTGGAGGTTTTGCTCTTGGAATTAGTATTGGTTAGGTTGTTTAGTATGGAAGAAGAGGGCTCATTGGGTTTGTAAGTTGGGTTCTTGTTCTTCAACTTTAATCTTCCCTCATCAATGTCTATGTTCTCTAGTTTGTGAGCCATGGTAAAAGCTTCATCAAATGTCTTGAAGCTTTGGACATGTAATGTAGATGAAATGTGTTTTATACATACCTAGGTAAAGAGATCTATAATCTTAGGTTGAGGCAATGAAAAGGAAAGTTGGTTGATTAGGCTCTTCCAATGAGCCATGAAATTAGTAATAGATTCAACATTGAATTACTGAATGGAGTAGAGGTCGGTAATAGAAACTTTCTTGGATATATTGATCAAAAAGTGATCCAAAAATGTTTGGGCTAGTTGGGTGAAGGATAACATAGAGTTTTTTGGGATGACACTATACTAATCTAATGCTAGTCTAGATAAGGACATAAGAAAGGTATGAAGGAGAAGAACATCGTCATGGGCAATCAAGTAACATGCATTCATAAATTCTCTTAAATATTGTTGGGGGTCTTCCTTGCTTTAAAATTTAGAGAATTTTGGAAATTCCTATTATGGAGGATATGGTCAGAGAGGGACAAATGGATGGATGGGTTCATTACAAATTCAGTCATAAGAGATAAGGTTATCTGATCTCGAGATGGATGACTCAAGGGTGGTCATTTTCTCTATTAGCATCTTCACCAAGTCCATTTGGGGTTGTTGGGTTGGATAGGTATATGACACATTTTTTTAGGGATGGGTGATATGGGAATAACTAGTGGGTGGTTGGGATTATATCACATGTGTGTGTGAGGTCATGTAAGATTGGGTGGAAGGTGAAGGTATTTATACTTGTGTGTTAGGAATATATTGATAAGATGCCATGGGTATGTGTTGGATGGTTAAGGTTGGGGGGTTTATGTGTGGCATCAAAGTGATTAGTGGGTTAGTTGGTTGAAGGTGGGTAGTGACCAAAGTATTTATAGGGGGAAGTGTTTACGATATGGAGTGTAGTAAGTTTTGAAAGGGGGTTGAAATTGGTATATTGGTTAAGCTGAAGGTAGTGGTAGAAATGGGTGTGGAAGACACTGCATCCACAAAAGGGGTAGAAGTGATAAGGGGTAAATTTGAACCAATGTTAGAGATATTGGTTAGGCTAATAGGTATTTGGGTGGTGGTGGTGGTGGTAGATGGACCAATGGTAGAAGATGAATCTTGGCTAATAGAAGGGTGGGATGATGCAGCACTAACCATGAGGTGGTGTGGCATGCCATAGGGTGGATCCATGGGAGGAATTGAAGCCATCAAAGTATGGTAGGCTAAGGTGTTAAGATAATGTTTTAAAGCAATTAGATTATTGTCTAAAAAGGTGGAAAAATATGAATCACCTTCAGGGATTGTTGTAGGCACCATAGGTTGGGGAGAATGGTGTGGTGAAGCATGGGGTGATCTATCAATGTCTGAAGTATAATCCATGGATGCAGATGAAGAAGAAGATGGTGGTGGGCTATTTTGGTTTTTCACTTATTGTCTGGTCAAGACCATATGAGAAATTTATAAATGGATAATGAACCTCTTTCCTCACATAATGAAGAAACAAAGAAAAATATAAAGTAAAAAAATCACACACTAAAAGCACAATTAATCCTAGGATTTATTTTAAATTGCTTTTGGCTTCTGCCTTAAGGAATGTGAAAGGGGAAATCAACTTGAATAGGTCCTAAACAAGGTAGTCTATGTTTGGTTTTGGGTTATGTTTAGGCACTCAAGAAGAAGTCTATTTTGGGTCGAGTATGTGGCTTGGTGATTGGGGCTTACTCCCCTCACTTCATGATCCCAGCTAGTGTGGATGCTTAGCCAATAAATACTGATTACCAGAGTTTATACTTAACTAAAGAGTTGAGTTGGTTATCCCCCTAGTGATTAAATCTAAGTATGATAATTAAAAAATGGTAAGGTGATCCGCTAGGTGATGAAATCCTAGTTGGGCATTATCTAAAGTGATTTTTATGTTTTTTGTGTAACATTTTTTCACTATGTTTAATTTTCTTTGCCTTTAATTAATCTAGGTGAACTAATTAAGTAAGCAAGCAAATAATGTATGCAGTTAATTTTAACCAAAAGGAAAAAAAATGATTTATTTTTATGAAAATAAGAACAACTAAAATTCAACTAAATTCAAAATGAATATGAAATCCTAATTATAGGATGAATGCTCTTTTGATTTTTAGAATTGCAAGAAAAAAATTCCTATTTTTTTATTTTTTCTTGATTTTCTAAATAAAAGAAGCTAAAACTTACATTTTGAAAGGAACAAATAATTAATTTTAAAAATTAAATTAAATATAAATTTTATTTTACTAATGCAACTAAATGTCCTAAAATAACTAATGAACCCAAGAAAACTCAAGGATCCCACTGGGCATGCCAAAATGTTTCTATCTATTTTTGCTTTTTTCTAAGTGTGAAGAGTAGAAACTAGTTCTGGAGGGTGTGGAAGAATACCTATTGAATGTGCATGCATTGAATCCATATGATTGTGGAGAGATAATATTTAGATTGGGAGGATTACCTATAAATAAGATAACTATAAAAGGAACTTATTTTTTAGATAAGTAGATGGGTGGATTGCTTACAGTGAGCTAGATCCTAAAAGCAAAAGCTTTCTAGGAGGTTGTCAATCCACCTACTTTTAAACACTTAAGTGGTAATTATAAAAGAAATTTATTTTCATTATATGACTATAAAAATAGAATTAAATGTATAAAATGATATAAAATTAATCAATAAAACTAAATTCTTTGCTTATATGGATAAAACAAAGCAACTAGTTTAAGTAATGCTAACGTTGAAAATTAGCTAAAATAAAGTTGTGGTTTTGGGTTTGGATTGATTTCATAAAGGCCAAAAGAGTGATTTATTTGGGTTTGGAAATTGTTTTATATTGTTAAGGTTATTTTTTTCAATAAAACAAGAGTGATAAATGGTTAAAATAAGGCCAAGAAGGCAAAGGAGCAAATCGTCCAAAATGAGGCCAAGAAGGCAAAGGGGCAAATGGTCAAAATGAGGCAAAGAAGGTAAAGGGGTAAATGGTGATAAAGAATAAAAATGGGATATTGATAAAAGGATAAATTTAAAATAGGGTGATGAATTAAATAATTGAAAGAATAAATTGAAAGGGAAAGGAGTACAAAAATTAAGATAACTAAACAACAAGATTACCTCAATGCTTGAAGATGCTTATTGATGAAGATTGGATTGAAGTAATTTTGGTAGATTTTTGTTTCTTTATATCTTTATCTTCAATATTATTACCTCATTTATGATGACATTAAAACTTGTACTTCAAATGTTAATAACAAAATACTAACTTCCAACATAACCCTGGGTGAAGGAGAGGGTGGGGGTATTTATAACATTTGATGTGAAGAAACATGCCAACATAGAGGAATAGTGAAGCAATTCGAATTTATCCAAGTGGAATAATGAATAAGTGAAGGATGAGGTTGGTGGGTATTCCCACTTTGATCATAAGTCTCCCATTTTGGGTTGGTGTGTCTCCCACCTTGCACATGAGTCCAATTTTGAATGGGAATCATGCACATGGGTTTAAATGAGACCAAAGACTTCTCCCCACCCTTTATTGCTTTCAAAAAAGAAATTAAAGTGGTGTCACACCAAATTTGGTACCATTTTCCATGTGGTGGATGATAATTCCAAGTTGAGGTTGTGAAAGATTCCCATTTGGGTTGAGAAGTCTCCCATTTTGGCTAAGAAGTCAAAAATGGGTGCCCTTTATCTTTCCCAAAGTATTAAAGAGGTAGGTATCTCTTCTAACATATAATTTCATGTGCGGAAGAAAAAATAAATGTTGAATAATTACCCCTTAAGGTAAAATTCTCCATATTTCAAGGGGGGAACTTTGTGATGTTGAAATGAGGTCATTAGGCACTTTTGCGAAAGGGTCCCAAGTGGGGTATGTTATCCCACATAAATCCATGTCATTTATAATCCATGTCACTTGATATATCACCTCTAAATGAAACTTAATGTCACATGAATTTTCAATTTCCATGTCATCATGCCATGTCATCATGAAAAGTGATAATGGGTCCCACAGTGAATAGTGACAATGAATAGTACTTTTAAAGAGTGATTTTGAATGAAATTATGTGACTAGGATAATGATGATTTGGTTGGAATAAGAGGGGTTTTGGGAAGGTTTAATAATTCTATGGGATCCTGAGGCATTTAGGCATCAAAAATTATAAGTGTGTAATTTTCTAGTGTTTACACTTACCTTACTACTCTTTTTGTTTCTAAGTTCAAATTTCAAAAATTATTTGTTAAAATAATAGTTAACTATTATTATTTTTAAGTAAATTTATGTAGAGATAACTATTATTAGTCTTTATTTCACCTTTTAGGCAAAGGTGTTTCAGACCTACCTCATCTAGCTGATGCAATGAGATCACCTCTAGGTGTGGGCAGCCCATCGGGTGAGGTGAACCTATTGGGGCTAGCTCCCTTGATTCATCATCTAGGCTCAATTCCTAAACCTACATGTCTTATAAATGGAAAGGGATAGAAAGGACATGAAATAAAACCTAATCTATGGGGATGATTCACCAATATGTTGTGTCCCCACTACTTGACTTTGAAACAACACTTATTGATAAGACAAAGACTAATAACTAACACACACTCTCTCCAAAATATTCCTACACATTAGTGATTCACATGGAGGTTGTGCTAAGTGACTATGACCCAAGTATGATGAATGAGAGGTGTTGTTCAAGACACTATCAATCAATTTTCACTATGATCATAAGCATAAAAACCTTTACATACCATGTAACCTACATAAGATAATCTAACTAGTACCTAGGTGAAAAAAAGGACCTATAAAGGGATAAGAATAAACCACTTTGTTCAAATCTAACTAGCATTAACACACTATAATATCAGGTTAAAAGAGGTTGAATCAGTCTTCTATTATATCAAGGTTGCATATATAAATGGGTAACACTTTCACATACCCAACAAAGGGATATATTTAATGGTTTTTAAAGCCCAATTTATATAACAAGATGAGAGATAGAGAGGGAAAAAATATAAATAAATCTCATCAATGCTATAATACACCTCCATTTTTAGTTTCAAATCAAAAAGACCATGCATAAGACACCACCTTCTAGCCCTCTTTAGTGCATTGGTCATGATTGGTTGATGGTATTCATGGAGTTATGGCATAGATATGGATTTGTGGAGTCTATTTAATCTTATTTTAACCTCATTCAAGGTATGAGTTTGCTAACTTGGTTAACCACTTCTTCCCTTGGTAGTTATAATGGTAGAATATGGTCTATCTTGGCCTTAATGAAGCCTCAACTAGCTCACTTCTCTTTTGCATGCTAATAAGTCTTAAAAACTACCCTTTTCTCCATGATGGTCATGAAGTGTGCATGGATAACTCAATACAATAGTTAAAATATCATTTATGGTCTTCAAATCACCCTCTTAACGTTCCTCTACACCAAGAGACCTATTAGGAAACTAGGCCTAGTAACTCGGTATTAGTCACCTTGATGGCCATAAAACTTTCATAAGACATTGGTAATGGGTTATTGATCATTATTCAAGACCAAAAAATCATTTCGTACCATGAATTATGACTCTTAGGTAGTGTACACCTACATTTCTTGTCTAGGTGACTAGGTCATCCTTCATTAGCAATTATAGACTTCCTCTCTATTCCAAGACTATAGAATAACTTCTAGGGGTAATATAGTGTATTTTATAGCCTAATAATTTATAAAAACTCTCATATCACCCTCCTAAATTATATTCAAGTGTTCACCTATCTCTACACTTTGAATTCACCATGAAAACATGTAAAAATAAGGTACTTGGCACATCCATACAAGAGTTCATACAATCTAGTGGAGTGATCTAAAATTTATTAGAGTGTATAATGTGTTCCAAAAAATTTCTAAGCCAAACCAAGGCATTTAGATGTATTTTTTAGTTTCTTCTCCATCTGGTCATTACTAGGGTTTTACAAGGGTTTTAGGTTTCATCATCTCTTAAGGATTGTTTATAAAAAATAGATACTTTACCTCCTTCATAATACCACAATGTGATAGTGGAAAGACACCTCCAACTCATCTAAAATCATTTTGGAAACATGCAAACTATCAGGGAAGATATGAGCAAACATTTGTGGTCTCTTAGGCTTTGATACGCATTTTAAGAGAGCTTGTGATCTTATTGATTGTTCATATGGGATAGGGATATTAAACAACTCCCAATACCATTATAATGTATTATGGATAACTCCTTACCACCTCAAAAATATATTGGGCTCCATGCAAGAGGTCATGGTCATACTAAGCAAAAGAAGACTTGTCTTAGGTTGTTGTTTTGCAGCTAGAAAGGCTTAAGGTCTTCATGCCAAAATAGTACTTTATTACCTTTTCTTTTCTTGTGGGTGTCTTTTAGGGCCTTTATTAAAATTTCTTAACTCTTTTTGTCCTCAATATTTCATTCCACCCTCAATAAACCACTTTTTGTTCCAATGTACCTATAGGTCTACTTGTAGTTCTATTATTACCAAACCTAAATAGGGCCTATTTGCATTGTCACTCTTCTCACTTCAATATGGGAACTTAGTAAATATTATAATATAAATAGAATCAACATTCCAATATTATTTAATTCCTTTTGATGACCTATTTTCCTTTAGAGCGCACAAGTACCTTTCATACACTTGTCTAGGGTTTGTAAGCCACTAGACTAGTTTGACCCTAGAGGTCTATTTCTTAAATTCTTCGGGTTTCATCTTTATTTCTAAGCTCAATTCCATGGACCAACCTTGTAACATGACCACTCACCTCCCTGGAGTATTCAATTTTCCAAATATTACAAATAATTCAATTTACCTTCTAAATTCATTCTTAGGCCTGTGACTACCCATTTAGGCCTACTATGCCTAATTAGCCTATCACGGATCTTCATTAAATTAAAAATATAAATCCATCTCAATGAATACTATGGACCCTTGGTAGGAAATTCAAGAAACATTTTTATCAATCCATCACCTTTCATCTATCCGTGGTTCAATGTACTCTCTCCACTCTTCTTCAAGGCCTTACCTATAGGAGTTTAATGGTCCTATTTATAACAAGTGTGAACATCATCCATTTTTATGGCACTTTATGTATTATAAATGACTAAAAATTGATATATAGTGTCTTAAAATTATCTTCAAACCTTTGATACCCTTCTTCAATTTAGATACACCTCTTTATGTTCATGCTTGCATGGCATAACTATAGGTGTTAACTTAGGCTATGCCTTGGTTGTAAATTTGTAATTTTATTCTTTATAATACCTTCATTTATCACTAAGAAATGATAACATAATGTATATGGTCCTTTTAATTTCATATAACCATCTAGTCTTCCACCCAAACCATCATTCACTTGGCCTTCCAATCACATCTCTGCCTTTTTATAACTATCATGTAGGCCAATTTAGTGTGAGAAGATCTATAAGAGTAAGATAATTATATGATCTCATTGATAATAATGTGAGTGAAATGTAAAATTTGGTCCTAATTAGACCTTTATTTTTTTATAAGTCTCTCATATTCATCTTTAGGTGCCCTTTATACTAGTTCAAGCCAAGAATGGTTAAAGGGCTAATTATTTGCCTATAGGAGTGATTTTTAATCTTATACATTTGGTATAAGGGTTAAATTTTATAAAAATAATTTACCATTTAATAATTTTATACCTTTTACTTACCATTACCTTTACATATTCAAAATTACTTTCCTTCATGCATCTTCAATAATTACATAACAAGTGCAAACCTAGAGGTCTGCATTCCCATGATCTTAACTCTCATTTGGTGCAAATAATATCCTTACAATCTAAAATAATTATTTGTTGTATCTTTAAATTCAATAGGACTCTCACTCTCCTTTTGACAATGCACTATAATACCACCTTCAATCACCTTCAAATAAAAAGTCTATACATAGTTTGAATGGTTGGGAACATGAGTGTTGCTTAAAATATTTTGTATGGAATAACTAGGTGGTTGGGTAGCCTTGGATGGATAATAAGGTGGGAATAACATTCAAAACCATTGGATATAGTAAACTTGAATAAAATTCAAAACATAGAGGTAATAATGGCCTGGTTCTCAACCTATCAACTACTTTGAGGAGATTTTTTCCTATTCCTCAATGTTACACATGCCATTTTTGGTAGATGAAAGTAAAAAGTGTATTTTAAGAACTCTAAGTTTCATTTTAAACACTCTCATATTAAATAATTTCATTTTTTCAATAAGGATTGGCCAAAATTGAGCCATTAGGGTTTTGCAAGGGACTAAGACCACCTGGGGGTTTTAGTGATTGTTCATAAATCCTAGGGATTTGATCATAGACCAATGCCACTAATTATAAGTCCAATAAGGACTATAATTATGTCTAATATCTTGGTATCTAAATCCCTTTGTACAAATTGTACCATTGAACTCAAATTGGCCTTTATGATCTTGCCAAGGGTTTGATTTAGATCTTGCTACCATTTCTACCTTTCTCTACACACTTTGGGACATGAATCTTTCTCCATGATTCTTTTAAGGGATCCAAAATAATATTTATGACATCCTATAACTATACCCTAATTATATAGGCCTCTAAAAGCCTTAGAAATACCTATAAAACCTTATTTTTCTACATTTTTTAGGTTAGAGACCTTGAAAGACCATTGGAGGACTATTGGAGGGAAATGGTAATTCAAATACACTTTAAAACAAAGGGGCATATATGTATAGAAGTTTAAAGGCCACTTTTTATGTGTGTGGGGCATTTTATAGTAAATAAATGATATTTAACCCCTAAAAATACCTCTTTTTATATATAACACCACTTTTTTATGACTTGGAATGACTATGAGACCTTTGGAAACTCCTAATTTCAATGTTACACCTTCTTCAATGCTTATAATATGAATTTTAACCCATATGGCATGTTTAAAAGGGAATTTGATGACATGCAGGGATGATTAGAGATTAAAACATGCTTGACAAATAGACTATTGAATATAGCCTTAGATATACCACTAGCCCTCTTGTCAAGATTGAAAAAGACCTAGATATCTCTTGTATCTTACTAATAAGGTCTCCCTCATAATAAGTGGATAATACAAGTAGAACACAATGAAAACAAGAAACCTTAATCTCTCCAAATACCTTAATTTTTGATAAAGTATCTTAACCTTATGAAGCAAGATATATACCATTATTTAGGCTTCAAAGACACTTGACATCCATCCACCCAAAAAAGTACTACCTATGAAGACCTAATATATCACCCAATGACTCACAAGACACTTTCACATGATGATCCCTCAAATAACAACCAACACATACTATGAAACCTTAAATAATGTTAAAAAGCTTAACAAAGACCATTTGAATATAAAGAAAATATTTATGAATACTCATAAAAGCTTAAATTGGGTCTCATGTGAAAATTTATAAATATATGGATTGATATTTGGCTTAAGAGGCTAAACTTTCAACATTCTTAGCAACTCATAGGGGTTGACCTACCTATTGGTCAAGAGAACCAGCTATATCATCCTTTGAGAAAGGGATCCATATATTTCTATCATGAATTGAGATGAACACTCCACTTGTATTGTTAAAAAGATTATCACTTTACAAGATTTTAAGGACTCCAACCACCTCACACTCACACAATAAAGACCACACCAAACAAAGCAAGAAAAAACACACTATATTTTTGCTGATAGACACTTATTGGTATCAAGACAAAATAAAATACTATATAAAACTAACCTAAACATGTCTTCTCCCTCTAGGTCAAAGGCAGATTTTATTAGGTCATCCTCTTCATGTGTTTAAAAAGGATGTATAATAAGCTACTTTGTGGATCTTATCTCAGCTAAAATAATCTTCTCTTTGATTTCTAAACCTCTTGGCAAGATTTCAAGTGGATCCTTAGTTGAGAAAATGTTCTTAATGGACATAAACTCATTTTTTTATTCAATAATTAATTCATACTTTTATTCCATGCTAGGATAGCTATCCAAATTGACCATGGATACAACCCCAACCTTTGGTAACACATTAGGATCATGTTATTTGATGTGTGTAATTTGGCCATCTACTTATTAAGAATGCTTTATTACATGGATAGGTTTTTTTTCCAAATTAGAACAAAAAAATTCAATATCTTCCTATTGACTCTTCAAGTCTCCTTGATCCCTTATGAAGGAAGTAGAACTCTCTACCCAAAATCAGCTTATGTAGTGATTTTCAAGACAATTTTCGCATGATTAAATAATCCTCATTTCTCCCTAAAATTTGTATAAGGGTATAAAAATTTCAAGATAATATAATGTTTAAAGTGTTATCAAAAAAATAATTCTTAATTTGAAAATAACATAGTCATGAAAACTACCTAGTGTGCAAATTTTTGGTGTTTCCAAGTGCCAAATCAGCATGCATAGTACTTCTCAAACACCATTTCATAGAAGTAAATAAAGTCCAATTACCTTAATATTTAACATGGTGTTATATAAATTTGGGTATAATATGAATTTAAAAATTTAATAAAAAAGTCACTCCCACATATGAAATGCGTAGCTATGATAATTGGCTTCTAAGATAATTTTTACTTAGCCAATTTTTTGTGTTTTCAGTTACTAAACCTGCCTAGTAAGAAATTTTGATTCCTATTTTCATAGGATCAAATGAATTATAAAATATATTAATTTTTTCATGATTTTACCATAATTTAATGATAAAGTAATTAATTTGGTTTTGTGGCTACACAAGTCTCTATTAAAATGTTATGATGGTGTGAAGTAACCCTTCTAGGAAGATTTATCACTCAGCCAACTTTTTAACAAAAAATCACTTAGAGGGTAGGTCACATGGGTTATTTTAATATTTTTTAAAAGATACACTTTTGAGAATATTTTTTTAGATATTTATGGAAATATAAGATATGATGGGTTTTATTCATATCTTATGTTACAATTTTCCATTTTTTAATGTTCTGAAGGTGTTGATGTGACTATGTGACTACATGTTTATTGTTAACCATATCTTTGGATATGTAGATACATTTTAAATGGTTTTTATTACATTAGAAATATGAATTTTCCATATTTTAAATTATATTTACTTAAAATTGTATGTGTATAATTAAATTTTTCAATGTTACAGTTGGAGTAGTGTATTGATTTGACAAGTCTAGACAATTGAATGCAAAGATGGATACTGACATTAAACATAACTTATAAAAACATAAATCATGGACATGCCTTCAATTCTCAAAAATATCTTAACTACTTTCCAAATCATTATTGAATATTTTAATTACCCCAATAGTGGGTGAGAGTGATTAATGACCATGAGCTCTTTAATTGCATATATAAGTAGGAAGATTTATCATTGTAAGAAAGGAATTTTTTTAGCACATTAATGATTCAAAAAATTTCTATCTAGAAGCACCTCTATTGACTGAACCTTTCACTTTAATGAAAATTGAGTTCACCTCCCTTCATTCTTCTAGCATTATATGTGTTATTTATGTTTGTTGATCTTTATTTGTGTGTAATATTTTCTCCTCTCATTATTTTCAATTCATAACACCTCTATGAAAAACTTGGATCTCACTTTTAGGTCATAATTTATGCACACTCAGGTCTATTTAGGCATTATTTATGGATAACATTCATCCCACTCAATGTTGCACTATGTTCTCATGCCCTCATATGAAATAGTTATGTATTTAGCGCATCCTTAATGGAGTCTGTGTGATATTGTCTCATTCTTAGAAATTTGTAGTGTGTTCATCAAAGGAGGGGTGCTCAATCTATTCTTAGTGCATCACCCTTTATTTATTTTATCACCTTCTTACCTTCTCCCCCACATTTTACCTCAAAACCTTAGGTTTAAATTATAGGCAGATTTACCTTTCTACTCTTTAGGTTTGCATGCTGGTCTTAAACTAGTACACCTAGAATATAAGGAATCTAGCCTAATCTAGAGGTTCATCCCAAGGAGTGTAAGGGTCTCACAACCTTGGGGATGTTCCCATTGTCTCACTAAACCAATCCTTCTAATTCAATGGGTGTAAGGTTTGAGTGATAATAGTTTCTAACATGCTTGGTGGGACATTGTTTGATAATACTTACATCATCCATTGAAGTATTTTGGTGTGTTTTTCAATGCATCTTAGAATTTAGGGTAGTTTATTCAACACCATGGTGAATCCAAAGATAAAATCTACTATTTTAATAAGTCCATGTACTTAAATCTTATCAAAGATCATGATATAGGTGATATTCTTGATCTTTTCCATTCTTTTAAACTAATCTAATCACCTAGTGACTTTGTTGGTATGCACTTATTATTGAAAAGGTAAACCTGATTTTTCCTTATTTGAATTCTCTAATATGTCAAGTTATAATTAAAAAATATGCCTTTTCCCCTCATACTTGTCAAAATGCATTTTCTATGCCTTCCTACCATCCATATTAGACTGAAAATGTTGTTGGTTTTATCCCAAATAGCCTTGTCACAACAAGATATCTTCATTCTCATAGTTTTTACCTCATTTCACCCCTATTCAGCCTTATTGGAAACCTAATCATTCTTATAATCAGACCCAAAAGAGAATCAATAATATAAAGCTTGATTTTCATGGAAAACTAATAGATATTGAAAGAGAGAAAGAGTATGGTAGACAACAAGAAGAGCTTGTTTACCAAGCTTACATTTACTAGTTGGAGGTGTGGGATAACACATATATGAAGAAGAGTGATTATATAGGTAGAACATAGCTAAGGAAGAGAAGATGCATAAGTTTCTTGTGTATATGTAAGAAATTGAATCATAGACAATCACCTCCACTCCTCCCTTTCCTAGCTTGAGGCAAGATAAATCCTCTCTGCTTTCAAGTAAATCCCTTGATTTTAAGGTTCCAAGTTTTAGAGGCCTTCCTTCATTGAAATATAATTCCTTCATTCCTCCTCAAAAACCCCAAGTATAATAATAGAAGCATTTTTGGACCATGCATCCCAACTTCATAATACCCAACCTTGTAAAATCCTCTTCCTCTATGCTAGTTAAAACCTCTTGCCCTCTCACCATCTCCCTTTTATAAGGAGGACCATTTTTAAGGAAATAAAGTGAAGATAATTTATATGAGTAAGAGGATATTTCAAGTGAGTATGATGAGGAAATAATTGTTGGCAACCCTCTTTATGCCACTAAATCAAAAATTTTAAAGCTAATGCAAGAAAAGGATGAACATGATTAGCTAGAGAAGTAGGGTAGTACGTAGGGGTGAGATGATGAGGAAATATCTTTGATAAATTATATTTTATTATGGAAGAATATGAGGTCGATCATAAAGCTATAATGAGGCCTCTCATGTAGAAGATTGAAGAGTAACTAGAAGAAGATTTCTTTTGGGATGAACTAGAGGTATTTTGTTAAAGAATTGACATTGAACCATCATCTATTAAAGGGGATAACCATGAGAAAAAAAAATATGAGGAATATGATGTGTTTCCATCTCAATCACTTGGGTAGGTGCATCCCAATAAATATAATGATGGAGAAGCAAAATGCATAAGGGAGGGAAATTCTGATTGCTCAAACTTTGTCTTAACAAGAGGGTGACCTATGAGGTACCTAGCTTAGTTGGAGTATATCAAGGATGAACCATCACATTTTTTTATTAATTTAGATAAAATAATTTATCATAAAAAAAGTGAAGGATTAACTCACCTATCCACTCCAAGGTAGTTTTATGTTTATCCAATCAAATTGGGTAAGTGAGTTTATTTATGTTCTTATTTTTTGGATAAGTATATCACCAATTTTATTTTATGATCTACTCCTCCATATTGGTTTACTTAAAGCATGTAAATAATATTATATTATTAATAAATATAAGTTATTTTTTACAACTAGTTAATGGCTTTATTTAAATAGCGTTTTCATTGGTTAATTTAGGGTAGGTTAGATATTTTTCTTTCCTCAAAGTACTTGCATGAACATTGTAAATAATTTTAGTAATTTATAAATTCCTATAATTACTTATGAAATAATTTGTGTTTTTTTATTTCATCTTTTTTGAGGTGTGCTTTCAATTTTAAAAGATTGGCTTAAGCATAGGTCTAGGCAGGTTGTAGTTGTCTTGCATTTTCAAAATATGGCAAGTTTTGGATGCTTCTATGACTCCATTCCCAATGGATTACTTAAGGATAATATATATAAACTTATTATGAAATTGGATCAAATAATTTTCCAAAATTTTGACTCTTCAAGTCACCTTGATCCCTTGTGAAAGAAGTAGAACTCTTTGCATAAAATGACTCTACACAGTACTTTTTTAGACAAGTTTCACATGACTAAATAATGTTAATTTATCCCAAAAATTTTTATGAGGGTCTAAAAATGTTATTAAAATACAATTATGAAGGTGGAAATATAAAATAATTCTTCATTTTAAAATAGCACAGTCATGAAAACTACCTAGTGTGCAGATTTTCTATGTTTCCAGGTGCCAAATTAGCATGTGCAACACTTTTCAAACACTATTATGTAGGAGTAAGTCAAGTAAAATTGCCTTAAAATTTAACATGATGGTATCCAAATTTGTGAAAAATATTAAGTTAAAATTTTCATAGAAAATTCTTTCCCACATGTGAAATACACAACTGTGAACATTGGCTTTTGAGTTGATTTTTACTTAGCCAATTTTTTGTGTTTCTAGTTGTTAAATCCACCTAGTAAGAACTTTTGATTCACATTTGTGAATGATAAAATAAAGTATAAAATATATGAAAATTTTCATGGTTTTAATGATATTTTATGCTAAGGCAATGCACTTGGTTTATTAGCTACGTAAGTCTCCAGTAAAAAGTTATGATGGTGTGAAGTAACCTTTTTAGGAAGATTTATCACTACCAACTTTTTACCAAAAAACACTTAGAGGGTAGGTTTTAGGGGTTATTTTAATCATTTATAAAAACTAAAAACACCATTTTGAGTGTATTTTAAATATATTTATATAAACATTAGATATGATGGGTTTTGCTCATATATTATGCTATATTTTTCCATTTTTCAATGTTTTGAAGGTGCTAATGAGACTATATGACTATATGTTGGTTCTTTAACCATATCTTTGGATCTTTAGCTCCATTTTTCATTCCATTTATTACATTGTAATTATTAATTATCCTTATTTAAAATTATATATATTTAAAATAAGATAAGTGTATAATTAAATTGGTCAATGTTATAACTGGAGCGATGTATCGATTTGACAAGTCTACAAACTTCAATGTAAAGACAACTACTAACATTAGGCATCACTTCCAAAAATTCAAACCATGGAAATTTTTTCAATTCTCAAAAATATCTTAGTTACTTACCCAATAATTATTGAAAAGTTTAACTTCCCCAATAGTGGGTGAGAGTGAGTCATGACCATGAGCTCTTCAATTGCCTATATAAATAGGCAAATTTATCATTGTAAGGGAGGAATTTTTTGAGCATATAAATCATACAAAAATTTTCCCTCTAAGAGCACCTCTATTGACTAAATCTTAAAATGTAATGAAATTTGAGTTTATCTCCCTTCATTTTTATAGTATTTTTTGTGTTATTTATGTTTGTTGATCTTTGTTTATGGGTAATATTTTCCCATCTCATTGTTGTCCATTCCTAGCACCTCCATGTAGTTCTTAGAAGTCACTAATAGGTCATATTATATGTGTAATTGAGTCTACATAGACATTGTTTGTGTATAAACTTCATCCCTCTCAATGTTGCACTATTTTCCTATGCCCCTATATAAAATATTTATGCATTTAGAGTATCCTTGGTGGAGTCTATGTGATATTGTCTTGTTATCAAAAATTTGTACTGTGTTCATAAAGGCAGGAGGGGGACTCGATCTATTATTGGTGAATCACCCTTTATTTATTTTATCACTCTCTTGCCTTCCCCCTCCCTTTTCCCTCAAAATATTAGGTTTAGATTAGCAGCATATTTACCTTTTTGCTATTTAGGTCTGCACGTTGGTCATAAACTAGTATACCTAGAATAGAAGGAATCTAGCCTACTCTAGAGGTTCATCCCAAGGAGTGTAATGGGTATCACAATCCTAGGTATGTTTTCATTGTCTCAATGAACTAATCCTTCTAATTTAGTAGGTGTAAGGTTTGAGTGATAATATTTTATGGCATGCCTGGTGGGACATAATTTGATGATCCTTACATCATTCATTGAATGATTTTGGTGTGTTCTTCAGTGCATATTCTCATTTAGGGTGGTTTATTCAACACCATGGTGATTCCAAATATCAAATTGACTAGTTTAAGTAGTCCAAGCACTTAAATTTTATCAAAGATTGATATTTAGGTGATATTTTTGGTCTTTTCCATTCTTTTGAATTAATCTAATCACCTAGTGACTTTGTTGGTATGTGATTATTATTGAGAAGGTAGACCTCATTTTTCCTTGTTTGAATTCTGTAATATGTCAAGATATCATGGAGAATATGCCTTTCCCCCCATCCTTGTTAAAATGCATTTTTTATGCCTTTATATCATCCATATTAGACTAAAAATGCTACTAGTTTTATCCCAAATAGCCCTATCACAGGAATATATCTTCATTATCATAGTTTTTACCTCCCTTACACCCTTGTTAATCTTTCTTGACAACCTAATCATTCTTATAATCAGCCCCAAAAGAGCATCAATGATATATAGCTTGATTTCTAGAGACAATTGATGCAGATTGAAAGAGAGAAAAATTATAATAGGCAACAAGAAGAGCTTTTTTATAAAGATTACATTTATTAGTAAGAGGTTATGGGACAACATAGTTATTAAAAAGAGTGATTTTCTAGGTATATCATAGTTAAGGAAGAGTAGATGTATAAGTTGCTTGTGCAAATGCAAGAAATTGAATCATAGACAACCACCTCCACTCCTCCCTTTCCTAGCTTTAAAAAAGATAAATACTTTGCACTTTCAATCAAATCCCTCTATTTTAAGGTTCAAAGTTTTATAGACCCTCCTTCCATGAAATATAATACCCTAATTCCTCATAAATAACCCCAAGCATAATCATGGTAGCCTTCTTGGACCATGCATCCTAACTTCATAATGCCTAACCTTCTAAAATCCCCTTCCTCTATGCTAACCTTTTGCCATTCCACCATCTCCCTTTTCAAAGGAGGACATTTATATAGAACATAAGTGAAGACCATTTGGATAAGGAGGAGAATATTTAAACTGACTATGATGAGGAAATTATCATTGGCATCCCTTTTTGTGCCACTAAATCAGAAAATTTAGAGCTAATGTAGGAAAAGGATGAACATGATCAACTAGAGCAATAGGGTAGTATGCATGGGTCAGATGATGAGGAAATCTCTTGGATAAATTATATTTCATTAAGTATGGAAGAAGATGAGATTGGTAATGTAGCTATAATGAGGCCTCTCATGGATAAGAGTGAAGAGCAGTTGGAAGAACACCTATTTTGAGATGAGATAGGGGAATTTTGTTCGAGCATTGACATTGAACCATCATCTATTAAAGGGGAGAACCATGATCAAAAATAATAATATGAGGAAGAGGATGTGTTTATAACTCAATAACTTGAGTAGGTGTATCCCAATCAATAGAATCATGGAGAAGCAAAATGCATAAGAGACAGAAATTTGGATTGATCAAACTTTGTCTTCACAAGAGGATGCCATATCAGTTGCCTATCTTGGTTAGAAGATAATAAGGAGGAACCATAAAATTTTGTGCTTAATTTATATTAAAAATTTGATCTTAAAAATATTAATATCAACTCATCTATCCACTCCAAGATAGTTTTATGTTTAATGGATCAGATTGGTAAGTGAGTTTATTTTTATTCTTATTTTTAGATAAGCATATCACCAATTTTTTAACTTTCCACTCATTCTCCATATTTTTTTGTTTTCCATAAATCATTTAAATTATATTAGATTAGTAAGAAAAGGAAGTTATTTTTTACAACTAGTCAATGGCTTTGTTTAAATGGCCTTTTCATTTGTTAATTTAGGGTAGGTTATATTTTTTTATTTCCTCTAAGTGCTTGCATGCACATTGTAAATAGTTTTAGTAGTTTATACCTTCATATAAGTAATTTTGACATATTTTTTTTGTTTTATTTCCTTTTTTGAGGTGTGATTTTAGTTTTAAAATGTTGGCTCAGGCATAGGGCTAGATAGGTTGTAGTTGTCTTGCATTTTTAGAATGTGAGGAGTTTTGGATGCTTGTATGACTCCATGCCCAATGGATTACTTAAGGCTGAAATATCTACACTTATTAGGAAATTTCCTAAATAATTCATAAATTTTTTGACTCTTCAAGTTCCCTTGATCCCTTGTGAAAGAAGTAGAACTCTTTTCTCAAAATCATTATATGTTGTACTTTTTGGGACAAGTTTCACATGACTAAATCATGCTAATTTCTCCCCAAAATTTGTATGAGGGTATCCAAATGTTAGGAGAATAAAATTTTGAAGGTTTTAATATAAAATAATTATTTATTTGAAAATATCACAATCATGAAAACTTCTTAGTGCATAGATTTTCTATGTTTCTAGGTGCCAAATCAGCATGTGCAACACTTTTCAAACACCATTACATAGGGTTAAATCAAGTATAATTGGCTTGATATTTTACATGATTTTATCCAAATGTGGGGAGAATACGAATTTAAAATTTTCATTGAAAATTATTTTCCACGTGTGAAATACATAGCTATGAAAATTGACTTTTGAGCTTATTCTTACTTAGCCAATTTTTTGTGTTTCCAATTACTAAATCCACCCAGTAAGCACTTTTGATTCCCATATGTGAAGGAGAAAATGAAGTATAAATTATATAAAATTATCATGATTTTACTGATATGTGATGAGAATTTAATGCACTTGGTTTATCAGTTACACATGTCTTCAATAAAAAATTATGATGGTGTGAAGTAACCCTTATGGGAAGATTTATCACTCTGCCAAATTTTTACCCAAAAAGCCTCAGAGGGTAAGTCATAGGGGTTATTTTAATCATCTAAAAAAACTAAAAATACCATTTTTAGAATATTTTCAATACCATTTTTAGAATATTTTCAATATACTTCTAGGAATATAAGATATTATTTGTGTTGATCATATATTATGCTATGGTTTACCATTTTTCAATGTTTTGAAGATGCTGATATGACTGTATGACTATGTCTTGGTTTTTTAAACATATATTTGAATCCAAAGATCCATATTTTATGTTATTTTTTACATTTTAATGACTAATTATTCCTATTTAAAATTATATTTATTTAAAATTGGATAATTATATAATTTAATTGGTCAATGTTACAACTAGAGTTATGTATTGATTTGACAAGTCTATGGACTTCAATACAAAGATAACTACTAGCATCAAGAATTACTTCCAAAAATTCAAAGCATTGGAATTACTTCACTTATCAAAAATATCTCAATTAATTACCTAATAATTATTAAATATTTTAACTTCCCCAATAGTGGGTGAGAGTGAGTAATGACCATGAGCTCTTCAATTGCCTATATAAGCAGGCAGATTTATCATTGTAAGGGAGGAATTTTTTTAGCACATAAATGCTACAAAAACTTTCCCTCCAGGAGCACCTTTATTGACTACACCTTAAACTTTAATGAAACTTGAGTTCACCTCCCTTCATTATTCTAGTATTTTGTGTGTTATTTGTGTTTTTTATCTTTGTTTCTAGGTAATGTTCACCCCTCTCATTATTTTCCATTCCTAACACCTTTGTGTAAAACTTGTAACTCACTTGTATGTCATATTATTTGTGCACTCAGGTATACATAGGCATTTTTTATGGATAAAATTCATCCCTCTCAATGTTTCATTATGTTCCCATGACTTGATACAAAACACTTATGCATTTAGAGCTTCCTTGGTGGAGTCTATGTGATATTGTTTCATTTTCATAAATTTGTAGTGTGTTCATCAAGGTAGGAAGGGAATTTGATATATTCTTGGTTCATCATCCTTAATTTATTTTTTCACTCTCTTACCTTATCCCTCCCTTTTCCCTTAAAATCTTAGGTTTAGATTAGTGGTAGATTTACCTTTCTACTCTTTAGGTCTATGCATTGTTCTTAAAATGGTACATATAGAATAGAAGGAATCTAGCCTACTTCAGAGGTTCATCCCAAGGAGTGAAAGGGTACCATAACATTGGGGATGTTTCCATTGTCTGACTAAACCAATCCTTCTAATTTAGAGAGTTTAAGGTTTGAGTGATAACACTTCCCAAAATGTAGATTCCTCGTGGTCACTTGAAAGGATGCCAACCTTAATCTCTCTTATGCCATTATTATCAAGGAAAACAAGCTTATCAAATACATCTTTAATCTATGTCACTTATTCATGTTGTTCAACATGGTAAATAAATAAAGTATCTTCATGACAACTTACTTCATGTTAAACTATAATTTCATTTGAGACCACCATGTCATCATGAATTCCTTCAAGATGTCCTTTATTCTCCATCCTATTATTCTTTTCATATTGAATTTAAAGAGACCCACCACTATTGAGCACTTTAAGTTCTCCCATGAAGGTATGATAGAGCTACTACCATGAGTTCTCTTCATCCTATTTATCAAGGGTTGTCATTACTTCTTCATGATTTCTTAGAGCTGAAAGTTCATCATGTATATCTTCTTGAAGGTTGTGTCTTGATGGTTCTACTACAACCAAATCATTTATCTCTTTTTCACCACAAGAGGTAAGATTATCATATTTAATCAATAAAGTAAATTAAGATAATTTTTTTACATTTTATTGGTCATTTAAACACTCTTAAAGGTTCTCCAAGTGAATCCTAGCTGCTACAATTTCATCATGTTTGAAGGTTGAGTTAATTTTATCCTTACCAAGGGGAGTATCAATATAAATTTCCTTATCAAGCACACTTGAGATGTCTTCATTATATTTTCAAGGGATATATTTGTAACTTGATACCACTCTTGAATATTCCATACCATAGGTTCTTGTTTAAAAGGGGAGATGGTGGGAGGGAAAGGGAGTTCACTAGATTGTTTGATGATTGCAACGGTGTTCTTCTAATTAGGGAAAGTCTTTGGTGAGAGCTCATGAATGACATATTATCTTTGTTGGTTTGGAATGAGAATGAGAGAAGGTTTTTGTTTAAATGGTAGAGCATGAAGAAATTGAAAAGGAGCAGAAGGAGCTTGAGTAATGGTAGGTGAAGAATTGATTAGCACATACTAATTTTTAACCACCAATCCCTTATCTATGACTTGTTTATCATGAGTTATCATCTACATTAGGCTTGGCTAAAAATTAGTAGATGGTTAAGCTTTCTTGGGTTGGATATCTTTATTCTCCCACCTTACTATTTTATCTTCCCACCATTGGATCAAGGTTATCATTTCATATAACTCATTAGTTATAACATATTGATTTTCTTTTATAACTATTATTAATTTTCCCTTCAACATATATACTAATTTCTTTAGCTTCTATATGAGGTGATAATATACCATATCTCCAAGATTTTCTCATTCATCCCAGTTTTTTATTACACCTTCATATTTTAGCATGTTTGGATTGAAAGACAATAAGGATGTGTTTGGGGAGACCTAACTTTGACAAGGTTGGTTAAAGGGATAGATAGAATACCAACAAGGATGAGTCTCAAAAAGAGGAGGCAAGTATGACTATTAAAGGTATTGGTGAGGTGGGTATGTTTCTATTTGAGGAGTGATTTGGGTAAAAACATGAAGATTTCCATCCTATTATGGAGGATATATAGGAAAAAACTTTTCATATTGATCAAGTAAGAGTACATACCAATTATGATTTTTAGGAACTTGATTTTCATATACCAACTAAAAAATACCTTAAGTTTCCATTGGTGCTTGAAGGATAATGCCTCTAAAGGATAACAAGTTGAAGAGCATCACCAAAGATATACAATGAACAAATCTAGGTCCCACTAGTTATGCCATAATTTTTTATTAATCTAGATTACACCCTTGAGGCAAAGATGTTTCAAACCTACCTCATCCAACTGATATAATGGGATCACCTCTAGGTGAGGATAGCCTATTGTGTGAGGTGAACCTCTAGTTTTGGGGATAGCTCCCTTGATGTATCATATAGGCTCAATTATAAAACCTACATGTATTACAAATGGAAAGAGATAAATAGGACATGAAATTAGACATAAGGTATGTGAGTGATGCACCAATATATTTTCTCCCATATACATGACTTTTAAACAAAACTTATACACAAGACAAAGGTTGATTGTTGACATAATCTCTCTCAAAGACTCTTACACATCAATGCTTCACATGGAGGCTATGCTAAGTGATTATTACCCAAGGATGATGAATGAGAGGTATGGTTCAGGACACTATCAATTATTTTTCACTATGATCATAATCATAAATAAATTTACATGAAATTTAACCTGCATAAGATAATATAACTATCACCTAGGTGAAAATAAGGACTTAGAAAGGGATACGAATAAACCATTTTGTGAAAATCTAGCCATCATTCACACACTATAATACTAGTATAAAAGAGTCTAAATTAGTCTTTTATTATTTTAAGGTTACAGATATGAATGGGTAACACTTTCACATACCTAGAAGAGGGATCCATTCAATTTATTTTGAAGCCCAATTTATAGAACAAGATGAGAGAGAGGAAAATAGAGCACTAAAGCTCATTAATTCTAAAACACACCTCCATTTTTAGTTTTAAATCATAAATACTATGAATGAGACACTAGATTTTAGCCCTCTTTAATACATTGGTCATGCTCAATTGATGGTATTCATGGAGTTGTGACATAGATATGGAGTGGTGGAGGATATTTCAGTCTTGATTTGACCTCATTCAAGGTATGATCACACCAACTTGGTCAAAAACTTATTTTCTTGGCATTTAAAATGGTATAATATGGTTTATCTTCACCTTAATGAAACCTCAATTATCCCACCTCGCTTTTGCATGTCAATAAGGCTTAAAAATACCCTATTATCCATGATGGTCATGAAGTGTGCATGAATTACTCAATATAGTAGTTAAAATATCATTTATGATCTTTAAATCACCCTCTTAACATCCCTCTATGCCAAGATACCTCTTTCTTAGCTATTTAAATAGGCCTATTAAGTAACTAGGTGGAGTCCTAATCACTCAGTATTAGTCCCCTGGATGGACATAAAACTTGCATAGGAACTTGATAATGGGTTAGTGAGCATGATTTAGGACCAAAAAAATATATCATACCATGAATTTTTCTTTTTAGGCAATGTAAACCTATAATTATTTTTCATCTAGGTGACTAGGTCATCCTTCACTAACACCTCTAGACTACCTCTCTAGTCTAGGCCTAAAAAAACACTTATAGGTGGAATGTAGTGAATTTTATGGCTTGAGAAGGTGTAAAACATTTCACATCACCCTCATAAATTATCTACAAGTTCTCACCTATCCTTAAACTTTAAATTCACTATGAAAACTTCCAAAAATAGGGTACTTGGTGCATTCGTATAGGAGTTCATACAATCTAGTGGCATGAAAAGTACCTTATTAGAGTTTAAAATGTGTTTTCCAAGCCAAAACAAGGAATTTGGATGATTTTTTTTAGTTTCTTATCCATTGGGTCATCACCATGGTTTTGTAAGGGTTTTAGGTGTCATCATCTCTTAAGGATTATTCATAAATAATAGATCTTTTCCTTTATTAATACCATAAGGTGGTAGGTTATATAGCCATATAACTCCTCCAAACTCATTATACCACCATGAAAACCTTTAGGGAAGATATGAGCAAAATTTGGTGGTCTCTTAGGCTCAAGTATGCATTTTAGGAGTATTCTATGATCTTGATGATTGTTCATACAGGTTAAGGATCTAAACCAACTCACAATTCCACTAGAATGTAGTATGGATACCTCCTTGACATTTATAAATTTATTTTGTCCCATGCATGATCATGGTCATACTAAGCATGAGAATACTTATTTAGGGTTGTAGTTTTATAGCTAGAAAGTCTTAAGAAGGTTATCAAGCCAAAATAGTACTTTCTTAGCTTTTATCTACTTGTGGGTGTCTTTTAGGTTTTGTACTAGCATTTCTCAACTCCTAGTGTCCTTAGGTATTCATTCCACCCTCAAAAAACCACCTTTTATTCTAATGTACCTATAGGTATAATTGTGTAGTCTTATTATTACCAAGCCTAAATAGGGCCTATTTGCATTGTCATTCTTCTCACTTGAATGTGGACACTTAACAAAGATTTTAATGTCACTAGAATAAATATTCCAATGTGATTCACTTCATTTTTATGACCTATTTTCCTTAAAATTTCACAAGTACCTCTCATACACCTACTAGGGTTTGTAAGCCATTAGACTAGTTTAACCCTAGAGGTTTATTTCTTATGTTCTTAGGGTTTATTATTGATTTCATGAGCTCAATTTCATAGAAAAACCATGGAAAATCATAAATCATCTCCTTGGGGTCTTCAATTCTCCAAATATTCCCAATAATTCAATTTGTCTTCTAGTTTCATGCTTAGGCCTATGGCTACCCATTTAGGCCCACTAGCCTAATTAGCCTATCAAGGCTCTTCAATTGCTTCAAAATACCAATCCATATTAATGAATAATATATAACCTTGGTATAAAATTCAAGAAACATATTTCCCACTCATTCACCTTTCATCCATGCATAGTTCAAATTACTCTCTCCACTCTTCTTCAAGGCCCTGCTTGTAGGAGTTTAATGGGTCTGTCTATAGAAAGTGTGAAAATCATCCTTTTTTTTGGCACTTTATGTCTTTTAAATGGCTTTAAAATTATATATAGGGTCTTTAAGATGACTTCAGACCTTTTATACCCATTTTCACTTTATATACACCTCTTTATGCTCATGCTTGCATGACAAAACTATAGGTGTTAGCCTAGGGTCTGCCTGGGCTATAAATGTGTACTTATCTTCTTGTTATCACCTTGAGGTCTCATTTATAAACTATAAAATTATATATAGGTTATTTTTAATTAAATATAACCATATATTATTCCACCTAAACTATATTCCACTCAGCCTTGTAATCACAACTCAGCGTTTTCATAACTAGATTGTAGGTCAATTTGGTATGAAAATCTTTAGAAGAATATGGGACTTCTCTAGTATTATTTATCATCTTGTGAGTTAAATGTGAAATTTGGTCCTAATTGAATAGGATTTTTTTTTTTCTAAGTCTCTCATATGCATCCTTAGGTGTCCTTTATATTAGTTAAGGCCTAAAATGGTTAAAGGGATAAATATTCAATTATAAGAGTGATTTATAATCTTAGACATTGGGTATAAAGGTAAAATTTTCTAAAAATAATTGAAAATTTCATATTTTTTGACCTTTCACTTAATATTACCTTTAAAACTTCAAAATTATTCATGTTAATGTATCTTCAATAATTACATAGCAAATATAGACCTATAGGTCTGTATTCCCATGATCTTAAGTCTCCTTTGGTGGAAAAAATATCCTTAAAACATGAAATCATCCTTTGTTAGATCTTTACATTAAACTAGACTACCACTCTCCTTTTAACAATACACTATAAGACCACCTTTAATCACCTTCAAATAAAAAGTCTATACATAATTCAATTGGCTAGGAACATGAGTGTTGATTAAAATATTTTGCATATAATAACTAGGTGGTTGGGGATCCTTAGATGGAGAATAAGGTGAGAAGAACATTCAATAATATTGTATGCATTAACCTTAAATAAACTTCAAAACATAGAGATAGTGATGGCCTATTTATCAACTTGCCAAGTGCTTTGTGGAGCTTTTTACATATTCCTCATTGTCACACGTGACCTTTTTAGTGGATGAAAGTGAAAAGTATATGTGCATACATATAAAAATCCTTATCAACACTCTGACACATTAAAAGGTTCATTTATTCAAGAAGGATATCCCAAAATTGAGCCACTAGGGTTTTATAAAGTACTAAGACTATTTGGGGGTCTTATTGATTTTTCATAAATCCCATAGCTTCGATATGCATACCAATGCGACTAATCATAAGGAAAATAGGTACTCTACCTCTGTCGAAGAACTTAGGCTCTAAATCCCTTTATATTAACTATACCATTGAACTCAAACTAGCCTTTGTGATCTTACCAAGGGTTTAGTGGAGATCTTGCTACCATTTCTACATTTATTTGCACACTTTGGGACATGAATCCTTCTTTGTGATTCCTTCAAGGGATCCCAAATAAGATTTATGACCTCTTCTAACTTTAACCTGACCATATAGGTCTGTACAAGCTTTGGAAACACCTATAAAACCTCATTTTTCTACATTTTTTAAGGTTAGAGACCGTAAGAGATCATTGGAGGGTGAGAAGATGGAAATGGTAAGTCATATACACTTTAAAACCAAGAGGTTTGTATGGATGGAAGTTGAAAGGCCACTTTTCAAGTGTGTATCACCTAAAAAGACTTATTTTTACATTTAAGACCACTTTTTTAATGACTTGGAATTAATATGAGACCTTTAAAAACTCCTAATTTCAATGTGACACCTTCTTCAAGGCTTATAATATGAATTTTAACCCATATGACATGTTTGAAAGGGTGTTTGATGACTTGGAGGGCTAATTGGAGCTTAAAACATGCTTGATAAATATAAAATAGAATATAGATTTATATAGATTAATATCACTCTTTTCAATATCCAAAAATACATGAACATCCCTTACATCTTACTAACAAGGTTTCCCTAATAAGAAGTGGCTAATACAAGTAGAAACACAATGAAAATAAGAAACATTAATCTCTCCAAATACCTTAATTTCTACTAAAGTATATTAACCTAATCAAACAAGATATAGACCATTATTTAGGCTTTAAAGACACTTGACATCTTTTCACCCAACCAATGACAACCTGTGAACACCTAATACATCACCTAATGACTCACAAGACACTATCACATGATGATCCCTCAATAAATGCCTAACACATACTATGACACCTTAAATAATATTAAAAGGATTAATAAAGACCATTTAAATATCATGACAATATTTAGGAAGCCTCATGAAAGATCGAAGGGGGTCTCATTGGAAAATTTATAAATATAATGATTGATATTTGGCGTAGGAGGAAAAATTATCAACACTAACCATGAAACATGTGGCCAAAGTATTTTTTTAATTCTTTGGACTTGGATGGTATTCGAAAGTATCAAAAATTATTAATGTTCTTAATTTTGGTAATTTAAGGGTGTAAGTTTTGAAAAACATACGTGTTTCACCTTATTTTTCTCATCCTAGTGTCTCAAATATGACACACAAACTTAGATGTTTTATTTTTGGTCTCGATTAAATAAATATGTGGTTAGTTATGTGTAAAATTACTTCAGATACAAATATGTTAAAGTTGAGCATTTAAATCTAAATGGGTTTCTTTAACCTTGTTCCATACCTAATGATAAATGGTCAATAATTTCCATATATTTCATAGTAATATTTCCAAAATCTCATGGTTGACATGACACTATTTTGGTGGTTATTGATAAGTTCACCAAAGTCACACATTTTATTTTAGAAAATATTAATCATGGTTCCCTACTTTTTATGATAGATTTGTGAAGGAAATAGGTTGCCTTCACAAAGTTCACAAAATTATCAACTCAAATCAAGATAATTTTTTAACCTAAAGGTTTTGGTAGACCTAGACTATTACATTCAAAACTTGATTAAATTTCAATTCTTCATATCATACTAAAATAGATGTTCAAATTCAAAGATGGAATCAACTGATTGAATACATGTTGAGAATGTATGTAATGGATTAGAAAACAAAGTGGGAATATTAGCTCCACTTAGTCATATTTTATTATAAAAATACCTATCATTTTTTCATCAAGATAACTCCTTTCAAAGCCTTGTATGGTTAGAAATTCTCAACTCCCCTTGTCTAGTAAAGTTTAGAAAATAGATTTGTTACATGACCTAAAACCTTGCATGATTATAACACTCAAATGGTTGTAATTCATCAAATATTGAAGGTTTCCTTTGATAGGCACAAGATTTATGTTGACCTTAAAATAAATCCTATATAACTTAGGTTATGGGAGAAATTTTTTCTTATGGTGAGGCCTCAAATAGTTCCTTAAAGTTTGGAAAAACTTCCAAACTAGTTATTTAATTTCTTAGTCCATTCAACATTATGGAAAAGATCAATCCTACTATTTATCATCTATTTATTCCTCATTATCAATCGATGAATCATGATGTGTTTCATGTTACCTTACTAATAAAATATGTATCTAATTAGTCTCATAATTTGGATTGGAAAAAAATTCACATAGCAGATTGAAAAAAACAAGCTAGATCCTATCAAGATCTTATCCCATCACAACATTAAAGTATGAAAATATGACATATAATAGGTGTTCATCTAAATGAATCAACTCAGTGGGCATAGTGCCACTTCAAAAGATGAAAATATTTTATAATAACACTATCCTCACTTGTTTATGTAGGCACAGAGAGGGTACCTCCTTTAAGGTGGTGTGGATGTCATATCCCATTTTTAACCTTGAAATAAGTGTGTTCAACACCATTATAATAATACTTTCATGTTGATTTTTAAGCTGAGTTTTTTGTTTTCAAAACTAATGTTTACATTTTTATGAGGTTATATGTATTTTACTAGTAATTTTGATCAAATGAGAAGTTTCATGTTTTTTTATAAGATAGGCCTCTAATTGGCCTATCATCAACTATGAATCAAGGAAGAACATGTGCAAAATATTACATTTAAAACTCAATATGGCTATTATGTGTTCACCATCACACCCATTGGATTAAAAAATACACAAACAAGGTTTGTGAATATGATGAATAATGTGTTTCTATATTTATTAGATCACTTTATTTTGGTATTTATAGATGATATTTTAGTTTATTCCAAGAACAAATCAAAACATGAAAAACACATGTGCTTATTACTGTAAATTTTAATAAAATGATAATATGTTTGGTAAGATTTTTAAATGGTATTTTTATTAAAATAATATTTATTATTTAGGGAAATAATTTCCAAAGAGGATATCTTTTTTGATACTGGTAAGATCAAAGCTATCAAGGAGTTATCTACTCCTAAAAAATGTTCAGGAAGTGAAAATCTTGAAGGGTTTAACTAGTTAGTATCATATATTATCTTATAATTGTGTTTCATATATATTTAATAATTAATTACTTATATTTATTTAATTTTACTTATATATGTAGTTATATCAGATGGTATGACATATTTTTCATTTAGGTACTATCAATGCTTATGTTTTTTTTAAGGTGTTATCATCCAATGGGGATGAGTTATGCCTAGAAGTGAATGATTTAAATAAGAATAATATGATTCAATATATAGGTATATGTATTTATATAGGCATGATAGAGATATATTTCCATCTTTGCATTGCTTGTTGTTTTATAATATGTTAGACTTGTACACTGTGTATCTTTTTTTTCACTGTGTATCTTTTTTTTCACTGTGTAGCTTATATTATGGTGGTTTAAATTTAATAAAAGATAAATTTAATTAGTGGTGATTTCATGAATTTAATAAATTTTAGATTCACCTCCTATGTATTCAGGGTTACAATAATGATTTATAGATTTTGGACGTGACTTGAGTCCCTGGTAAGAATAACAAAAGAAGAAAGTGGCATTAAAATAGCACTCTATGTTTATTACATTTGAAATGTTTCTTTAATTATAAATCAAACTCTAAGTGATATTATATTGTAAATTTTGATATTATATAATATTTAATAGGGATTATATAGTTTCCAAGTGCATAAAAGAGTTTAAAATACCACTATGTGGTCATGGCAATTGATTTCAAAAGTTTTAATGATTATTTTAAAATTTTAAAATAAGTTTTCATAAATTTAAATTTTTTTATTGAAACATTAATGTAATTTACCACATATATGGAAGGAATAGAATAAAATTTTAGAATATAATGGATATTATGGAAAAAAATAAAAATAGGATAAAACCCTATCATGTAGACTAAAGGAAAAAATGGGAGATAGGGTATGGTGAATTACAAACAAATTTGATATTTATGATCACCATGATATTTATTTTTATTTCGTGAATTATTAGATAAAAAATTGTGTGTATATTTGTAGGGGTTTTTTTTTTCAATATAAACACAATAAGAATATAAGGCAAGGAAATTAAGATTTTTTTAGCAATTTTCATGTTTATATTCAAGTTTTAAGGCAAGAAATAATTTTTTTATTTAATTATTTATTCTTCTCTAATAGTTGTAGTATTTTTGTATTATTTTTGTTCTAAACTATGGATAACCTTGTACACTATTAGATATATAGGTATTTTCAAGGGGTGGAGCTAAAAGGGTGGGATCTCACCAAGGCATTTGATGTCCTTATATAACTCTCCACTTTACCCCTTTCCACCAAGTGATTATTAATTCATATGTTCACCCCTATGAGTCTTGGTTTCTACTTATTATTTTATAGTTATGGTTGACTATGATTAAGTTGATTGTAAAATGAAAAACCTTAGTTGTATATATTTCCTTCCTTAATGATTTAGTAATAGGGATGGATGGTGACTTGTTGATATGTCATAGATGGATGGAAGGAAAAATAATGGATATTTTCCCTCATATAGTTACCATTGATAGTGGTCATAAATCACTAGATTATCATGAGCTCATTATTATATGTGTGTGTTTTTCCTATATTTTATTATTATCCTACACCTTGTTGTAGATTGATTTAATATCTTAGTTATGCACATCATATGGTATAAAAAATTTATATCTCTCTTATATAATTTCATATACTTTTATTTATGTCCTTCTACTTGGGTGACTACTTCATGTTCAATATAATGGTTATGGGTGGTAAGGGACATCGATGAAGGGGTAATATTACTCATTTCCCCTTTAATTTACTATCTACATGGTGAATAATAAAGCTTTAGGATTTGACATGTTAAATTTTCATTGTTGATCTCTCTCTCTCTCTCTCTCTCTCTCTCTCTCTCTCTCTCTCTCTCTCTCTCTCTCTCTCTCTCTCTCTCTCTCTCTCTCTCTCTCTCTCTCTCTCTCTCTCTCTCTCTCTCTCTCTCGATGTGTGTGCTACTAGTTTAAAGTAGTATATACAATATTTTATTAAATTTTATAGGTTGTTATACTATGAAATATATATATATATATATGTATGTATATATATATATTTTCAACATGTTGAATATTCTAGTCTTGTATTAGAGTCTTTATTTCTATTTATTTACCTTCTAAATAGTAGTTTTTATTGCAAAGTCTTAGATAGAATGTAGAATCTTTTTATATTTCACGGAATGGTCATTCCAATATTATGAGTAACATGTGCTTGAGAAGAATTATATATACATATATATATATATATATGAATATATCAAAAATGAAATCATTATAGTCATGATTAATATATATATATATATAGTGTTTGAAGTTGAATCTAATCATGACTATAATGATTTCATTTTTGTTATATTCATATATATATATATATATTGTTTGAAGTTGAATCTAATCATGACTATAATGATTTCATTTTTGATATATTCAATGGGCTACTACTCTTAGAATATTATGTTTTTATAAAGCTTAAATAAGCAAAACATCATTGGTAAATGTTGTTTATGTAAGTACATTTATGATTATAATCATTAATAAAGGGCACTATATTATTTTTTAATAGTTCATATGATCTCAAATGTGTATGATGACCTCTATTAGTCACATTATTCATATGATCTCAAATGTGCTTGATGACCCCTGTTAGTCACAATGTTCTATAATTGATAACTATATATTGTTTAACTATGGAAATGTTAATTTAACCTTAAGAGGTGAAATATTTATCCTCTCTATCTAAAATGATAACTTTCACTTTGTTTGTTCAATCATTAATTTTAAAGTGAATAGTTGACTGTGACTTAATAATATATTAGTATGTTATGAATATTTTCAATGTGCCAAATGAAATGAAGGATCTGAATCCCTATGAAATACATTTTTATCCTACTTAGAATAAGTGAATATTACTAAGGGTATAGACTTTATATTGGCACTTTGCAATATTGTATGAATAATATTATGTTGGTTTTATGAAATTATCTTGTAAATATAGATGGATGATAATACCTATGTAGTACTTAGTCTTGGTTTGTAGGTGAATGGAGTAATATTGAAATTTAATCCACTATTTTGTATTATTAAGTGTATCAAAGGAATTATGTGTTAATGTGGCTTCTTTATCATTGAATTAAATATCTGGAAAAAACATTATGATGTCCACTATGTTACTTTCATGGAATGTTGATTATGAATTGAATGTATTTTACTGACTCTATTATGGGTAGAGTAAGAATTTTTTGCAATGGTATTCAATTATGATCTAAATGCATTTGTATATAATTTTTTACTTTTGTTCATTGTTATAGGGTGTATATTAAATTACACTCCATCATATGACATGTTAGTGGCTACCACTTAAAATTTTGTTTACTTTCATAGAAAAATTGGAGGAATACCCTTTAATTAAATGACCTTAAATGAATTTTATTATACTTATAGGCATTGTTTTAAATGTCATGTGTATATAGTGTACATACTTAGTAAACTTGTCAAATATAAAAATTAGGATTTCATATATTTTATTTTATTGGTTTCTTGGTATTTTTTTAATCCTATTAGAATGATTATTGATTATTCATTTATTTACCCTATAATTAAAATATTATTAGTATAATAGAAACATAGTACCCTAGTAAGTGAATACCTTCACTAAATCAAATTTATGGTGTTAATTGATATTTGCCTTCAAAAAGTAATTTTTTGGAACTTATAAAGTTGACATTATATTCTTAAACTAAAAAATATGTTAGTACATAGATTTATATATATATATATATATATATATATATATATATATATATATATATAATAATTTTGGAAATTATGTTTAGAACATTTCTAGGTTTAGATATGCATTCATTTGGTTGTTCCTTCAATGGTAATATTCTATTATATTGAAATTGATAATGCAAATTCTATTAAGTGGTTGTAGCTAAAGAGATTTAATATATTAATAAATTTTTCATTACTTATCTCACATAGGAATTTTAAAATAAAAAATGTTATGATACGATACTTTCACCCAAATATTTAAGTGTATATGGTATGAAGGATGTCTTGAGTGGAACATAAAATTGCAAGATCTATCCTTGTCCTTAGAAATATCTTAAGTAAAACCTTGATACCTAAATTTAAAACTTAAATTCCACATTTTAGAATGATCTTAGTTAAATAATATTCATTAAATTTAATTATGGATAATTTAACTTGGCCTTATTTACCTGTATTAACATAGGGATAACTTGTCTCATCAATGGACTTCATTTGATATTTCATTCTTAGATATGTGGTATGACCATTGAAACCCCACAATGATATTGAGAATATGTTCGGTAGTTGGCCATGGACTAAGTCAACTTACATAATTACTTTACTACTTTTTGCTTTATAGTAATGTGCATGTTGATCAATTAGCATGATGAATAATTTAGGAAACGCACAATTTTTTTTTTTATCTCTATTCTTGAGTAAATATCCTTCAACCTAAAGGGATGAACCCAAATAGGTAAATATAAAATAGATAAATTTTATGATTATTCATTCAATTTCCAACCCAAGAGTGTATAATGTTTTTAAGAGTCTACACTAAATGTGTAATACTAAACTATGTGGAATACTAAGAGTATTAATTCATAATTTCTTGAATACAAACACACTTATATAAGTAAATGTTTACTTAAGTTTGGAATACTCCCAAAAAATGAAATTTAAATTACTCATGTGGAATATAAATAAGCACGCAGAAGTTAAAAAAATTGAATAAAATTTATTAGGAAAGGAAAATGCATAGTTTATGGAATTAAAATGCTCACACAACATAAAATTAACTAATTAATGAATGGGAATAGATAATATTAAATCCTTATGAGTGGGCCCTACCTCAATTATATTGGATCTTGAATATCCCTCTTGCTTAAGATAAACATAAATTAAATCAATTGGTATTATTGATATCCTATCTATAGAAATAATGACATTGTTACAAGCACATTGCAATCTAGTTACAAGGCTTCAATAAAATAATACTTTATTATCTATTATTATTCTAGATATTTGATTAATTATTTACTAATTATTTCCTATAGCCTACAATTATTCTCTTTATATAGAGGAGGTAGAGTATTATTATCTTATTTGGAGTCTTAAGAGTTACAACCATAAAACTAAACTAATATAAAAAATAGAAAAGAAATCAAAATATATCCTAGTATAATAAGATGTTTCAACCATGTGAAATAAATATAAATGCAACTATATAATGAAAATAAAAGCATTAAAATTAGTTATAACACCTTCCAACCTATCAAAACAACCTTCCATACTTTGAGTCTATAAAAAGTGGTTAGATTGTGACAATTAGTCTTAAGTATTGGTAATTAGTAAATAGTAACCTAAAATAGTTCCTATGGGTGGACTATAGTTAGTTGTTGTGGGTTCCCAAAAAGACATTAATGATTATATGATACAAAAAATTCAATGTATATTTATCTTCATAATTGTGCATGTAAAACATGTTACAAGAAGTACTATCTACATTATTTACTTTGAATTTGTAATAGAATATTAAAAAAAGTCATTAAACCATACTATTTTATTTATAAATTGCATTATTTTAATCATAGCAATAAATATATGCAATTTGGATAGAGTTTATGCTATTATGGAAAAATGCATAGGTGAGGGATATGACAATGTTTAAATTTAAGAGGTTTTTTATGATAATGATATGTGATATGAGTGCCATTTGTTAGCCTCATTAAAAAATGTTTAGTTAAGTGTGTATTTACATAAAGTAACCCTTGAATCCATTGAATACACTTCCATCTATTATGTAATTATGATTAAACCTTAATATCCCAAGTTGTGTAAAAAAAGTATGGTTTTATTTTTTTGAGGATATAAAAAAAATTTAATGAGATAAAATAAGTATGGGACCCATAAAAAATTAAAACAAAAGGATTATATATGGATAATGATGCACAAAAAATAAAATGCATGCACATAAAATCAAGAATTCAAGCATGTAGGCACATAATATTAATCATTAGGTACTCGAAGATGTTCATTCTTGAAATCCTTACCTTTATTGGTATATTAAACATTTATATAACTCATATTCTATAAGGGATCCTTCATTGTATTTAAAACATTTAAAATATCATATAGACATCCCTATTTTATCCAATTTTATCCCTATTGAATCTACAAGATCTTGTCAAACTTGTCTCTATATTCTCTAGTCATATAGGATAAGTCCATTATAGGTTGGATATATTCACACTATGGCCTTCTCCCCTATACTTTAATAATTAATTTTTAAAATTGAGACATTTCACATTGGGTCTCTCATGCAACTTGTAAATATAGTTTGCAAAAATACTCTAAAAAGTCTCGTATAAAAAGCACATCAAGGCATTGTTAGTGTGGTTTTTTATTACATTTTATGGTTTTTATTAAACATGTATTTAGATTTATTAGGTTTAATATTGAGATTTATTATGTTTAATAATGATGTCATTAAGGTACACATGTAAATGTCTAAATTTTAGTCAAATTGGTTGGTGTGGATGCTCTTAACATTTACCAACCAATGTTGTCATCTTGCATATGATGGTCACTTTTAATTTTCAATTTCCTTGTGTTCACATTGCCAAATGTAGATGAATTTATGTCTCTCTTATCTTATTTATGTACCTTTCCTTAAATATATTGTCATCACCAAATTTATTAATTTTATCCCTTGGTCACATGGGATTTTATCTCATGGTCACATCCAATTCAAAAGGGATAAACATGTTTGGTAGGCTTTGCTGTGTAAAAAAATTATGAAAACAAAAAATAACAATAATAATTATTAAATCTTAATTTTTTTTGTCGAAAAATTAAGAATACACTGATTGAAAGAACTTGTAGAGCACACAAATTTCTATAGGTAGCACCTTTTGAGGTGTCATTTAGTTATTAATTGTGTATTTTTTGGATCTCTTTACTTTGGTGTTATTTTAATATTATTTTTGGTATGGTAAAATGTACTCTTATCCCTTTTAAAATTGTATATGCACTAAATATAAAGTGTCTATTGTATACAGACTAAAAAGTCCCTATTATATATGTACTAAAATATAAAGTCATAATATGGGGGGTTTATTGTTGATATTTTCAAGGGGGGTGATTTTTGACTTGATATATCTCTTATGATTTCATTTATACAAATATATTTATTTCAATGTAGTATGGATTATAATTTGATTCCACTTCTCACTCCATATAATTATCATGAGTGGAAAACTAAGTACAAATATTTTTTAGGAGTAAAGGTTTACACATAATAATTATGGGTATTAAAAGTAAACCAAATATAGATGCAAAAAATATTAAGAGGTTAATAATGTGATGAGGCTCATGTTATATTATGCTTTTCTATATCTTCTAACTTACTCTTTCACATTGAAACTAAATAATCACTAAATGAGGTTGATACCATTCTATAAGAACTCTTGGGAAGCAGGATGTAATTAGGGGTCATGAGATAGATAATGAGATCATTAGTTTGAGTCCAAGAAAATTTGACAAAATACAAGACTTATTCACCAAATTTAATTTAGTTAGGTTCCATTTGAAATTATTTGGTATAGAGAAAAATAATGAATAATCTATCCTTTCAATTCTTTCTAAGTTAGGTCTTGACTATTATATTTTTGTCTCTACCTTCCATGATACTAAGATAACTCTAGGAGATACATAGACTATGTCATCCTTATATTATTTTTCTAAATACTTCACTAGGGAGAAAGACAAGCTTATTCATATGGGTACATTGAAGTCCTCTAAGTTTCATGCCCTATTTGTTAGTCATGAAAAACATAAATATTCAAGGACAAGAAATAGAAAAATAATGATTACAATAAAAATAAGGGTCATAAAAATTATGATAAATCCAAATAAACAACTAATAACTCATATTTTTATGCCAAACCTAAGATAGAGAAGGTTAAATGTGCCTATTACAAGAGATTTGGGCATGATGAACATAAATGTATGAAGAAACAAATAGACCACTTAACAAAAAATATTTAGAGGAATAATCTACGTGTCACTTATTCCATCACAAAAAGTTAATCAAATATTTAATATTTTAAGGTAAAATATAGTGGTAAATGAAAAGGTAAGGGAAAGTCCCTTATTGTAGTTGTATGTTAGCCTTCCACATGGATGACTGATGTTGGTGCTTTGCATCACATGGCTTCATCATGGGAATTTTTCTCATCCTTACAGACATTTTTTATGCCTTAATTTTTGATATGTGATGATAATTATGTAGAGGTTTGTGTGTGAGGGTCCATTGACATGAGGAATGGAACTTTTGAGTATGTTTTATGTATTCCCTCACTATCAACTAGTCTCTTATCTATTTATCTAGTCACCCACATTGGATCAAGAAAGAGAGTTGAGTTTACCCCAAATTTTGTGGTCATAATGGATTTGAATAATAAATATATGGTGGTATTTAGGAAATTAAATCACCATCATGGTTGTATACTTTCTTGCACTTTGCTCTTGATGGCCCTTCTACTACAACACTCACTCACTCATTTAGGGTGAGTAAGATATGGCATGAGGGATTTAAAATCTTAATTATGTCTACTTGGATTAACTTAGTCATCATGATATGGTTAAATTATTTCCTCGTGTATACTTTTTTATGGTGTTTTCCATGGTTGCGTACTTGGTAAACATCCTCAAGAAAACTATGAAAAAAGAAAAACATGGAGAGCTACATATATTTTGGAGTTTGTTCTTAGTGATATTTTTGTTCCGTCTCCATAGAATTCATGTAATAATACTAGATATATTCTTAACTTCATTTATGGTTTTTCAAGGTATAATTAGGTGTAATTTCTCAAACAAAAATCTAAGTTTTTTTTTTTTTTTTTTAAATATATTTTTTAAGACTTCAAGGCTCTTGTGGAGAAAAATTCAAGGGAAACCATCAAGGTTTTTCACATAGACAAAAGTGGAGAGTATTTCAACCATTATTTTTAGTAGTTATACACTTTATAAGGGATTTATTTACAATTTATAGTTTTATACACTCCTTAGTATAATGGTGTGGTAGAACATAAGAATAGGTGCTTGAAGGAAATGATAAACAATATGATACACTCCATATATCTTACACATAAATACTAGGTAGAGGAAATTAACTATGTGTAACACATATATTACCATGTTCATCATAGAGATTAAAAAGGAATCACTCATTTTGAATATTGAATCTATAAAAAATTCATAGTTAAGCACTTCAAAGTGTTTGGATATTTAGTTATGGCATGCATTCCTAAGAAGAAACATAAGCTAATAGATCACAGAGTAGGAATTTCATCTTTATTGGTAATATATATGGTTTTAATAAATACACGATTATTAATACTACCACACATTATTTTATCATTGATATGATTATTCATCTCCTAGAGTGACATTCAGAATCCACACATGACACTTGTCCCTCTTCCTTGGACTCACTAGGATTTGATGATAGTTATAATAATTTAGATCACCCTAAGAATATTATTGATGATAAAGATTATTGTTATAGTTCAAAATATGATATAAGAGATAGGTATTCACATCTTTCTTCTCCCAGTCACTTTTTAATAGGTTGAAGAATCTCCTCCTAACTCTCTGACTTTAGACACTCTGTGGGCTAAACAAACACTACAAAATGTAGATGATTGGTTTGAATATCTATCAAATGCCAAGTTAAAAAACTCATAATTAATGTATTTCACATATCTTAATTACCAATGCCTCCAATACGTAGTCCTTTACTGAAGCATACGGTACTCCTAAGTGGGATACATCCATGCATGATGAATATAGCTCCTTGATTAAGAACCACACTTGGGATTTGGTTCCCCTTCCTAAAGGTAATAAAACTATTTGATGTAAATGTATCTTTAAAAAAAAATAACAATAGATGGTCTAGTGGATAATTTTAAATCATGGCTGGTGTCAAAAGGTTTTTCATAGGTTCTTGCTATTGACTACATCGATAATATTGTGTACCAACATATCCCCATTTAATTTTTTTCTAAATAGGAACCCACTTTGTCAAGTATCCTTTATTTTTCAATGTTAGTGGGGAAACCTAAGTTTTTTTTTAAGATTAAACTAACATAATGACACTTTTATCATTACAAACCAAAGATATGCTTAGGCATGTCTCAAGTTATATCTTTAGCCTTTGGTTTATTTCTTACATGTCTATCAAAGTTTATTTCTATATATTATAATGATTCACAAAGTTCACTTATTTAATATAAAGGCATGTTGGTTTTTACTTCTTTTAGACTAAACAACATACATGTTTGTCAAAATTTTATTTCTTTATGTTTTATCTTCTGATGATGGTTCTTTACTTATAATTATTTTTACTTTTTTCTTGGACACCTTTCGAGTCACCAAATCCTACCATGTGTCATTCACTCATTATCTCAGATCCTTAACGACAAGTGAAGTATGCATTATAATTTAGTATTCTAAAAGGTTTTATTATGTTAAGCAACAACCCACTATCCCATCAATTTTTCGACACTTAAACATTTTTAAAAGACACTCGAGCAAGTGGAAGGTTAAGATAATGCCAAGTGTCACAATACTACTCACCCGATGAATGACATATTGAATTTTAGTGTAATAATGTTTTGAGGCCAATGGAGTGATGAGAAATTTCCATATATCACAATCCTACACACCTAAAGACTAGAAGATTGAAGTTTAGTGTATGGATGTTCTATGGAAATGGAGGGGTGAAAATTATCCACATGTCATGATCCCATATACATACCATTATCAAAGTAGGTTGATAAGTTTCTAAGTCTCCCAGGTAAGCTAAGCATAGAGATGTCACCATGTATCATGATCTCCCTCACCTTGATCCAAAAAAGTGAAAGAAGGGGTATGACACTCTTGGTATGATGAAGCCATAATATCCCTCCACATGCCATGATCTCACAAGCTTGAGGCAATAAAATAACAAGTATTAACAAAGAAATTAACTCAAGTAGTAATAATTTAATGATTTTTTAGGAAGAGGAATATCATCAAGTGTTAAATGGAGATGGAAAAACACTCAAAAAAAAATCCACCTAGTACTAAGGAATAAAAAAGGGAATGACACTTGACCAAGAAAATTCAAAATAGAAAAATATAAAAAAGTAAATAAAGTAAGGTCTATTAGTGCCATTAATCTACACAAATTAGAAAACTAAATGCATTCAATTTGGTAGATGTAAAGAGTATAAAGGCAATATATGGGATCAATGAAGTTAATTATGAATACATTACCATTTAATGAGTATATACTATCATTAATTCAATCCTTATTAAGACTAAGAAATTACATAGTTTTAGAGAACTAAAGCTCTTTAGTGTAAAATAATGGCTTCTTCTTCAAACCTTCCACCACCCCCTCTACATATTCCATTACAAGATCTGATCAATACATAGATACAAGGTTTGATGAGGTTTATAACAACCACAAATTCAAACATTATTGTGTTATATAAGATGAAGTTAAATAATCATAACCTTGTGGCCTTGGGTATCAACTCTTGGCTTTTACTAGAAGATACAAAGAAGACCTAGTGGGAATAAAATTAGTAGGCCTACATAATGTTGAGTTAAAACTAGAGGTAATTCTCTAAATTAACTTATTATTTGATTTATTTAAAAATGGCCAGATTTATGGAAAAATCCTATATTTACACTAATGTAGCACCCTGATAGTATATATTAGTGGACATACCTTTGGAAATTACTATAATTTCCCCTCCCTAAAATGGTCTATAAGCAATCCCTAGTTAATTCATGGATTTATGAAAATAATACAACCAATAAGTTGTGTGAATGGGTTGGAAATATTAGTGGACATACTCAAGGGCCTTATTTCTACTATTCCTATTACCATTTTTAGGCTTAGAAATATGATTGCTATGGATTTATTAAACCAAATTTATGGTTTCCCTAGTATAAACTATGCTAATGAGGTTTGGATTCCCCTAATGGACATTATCTTCACTTCGACCAAGGTTATAGCTATTGGCAAGATCCTTAGTGCCATTTTGATTATACAATTCCTCAATTCAACAAATGGACTAGATGGAAATTTCTATATTATGTCTTATATAGTAGATTCCATAATAGGGATTGTTCACTTAGCTTTTGAGGAACCCTGGGTACCATCAATCAAGTATCCTAAGAATTGAATTTATGATGAATTTAATATTAGTCATATACACAAATTCAAGAAGAATATGACTAGACTGACCAAGACCTTTTATCTAATATCATACCAAGCCATTTATGGTAAGGACATACCTAGATTGTCTAATTAAATTCAATGATTTAATGAGAAGATTAGTGGCTATCTTATCTATTTAGATCATATTATCATCAAAATAGAGGGAACTATGGATCCTCCTATTTATCTACTTGAATTAGTCTTAGATAATGTGGAAGAGTAGGAAATTGTATCCTACCTAGCTGATTCTATAAATTTTCACACAAGCATAAATATAGGTGAAGATTGATTAATACCATGTATCATATCCATCTAAAGAAGTATTCATGAATTATTTAAATGATACAGAGCTTCAAACAAGAATAAATATGGTAAATATGTACATGATGATAGCTAGACACATATAATATAATCCAAAAACCATTTAAGAAGAAGCTAGGAAGATTGAGGTAGAGCATTGGGTTTTAAATCCTCCTCAAGGATCCTTCCTACAGGTTAAAGCCCAAAGACAATAACAAGATGGTCTATCAGGACAAACACCTAGGGGAAGTGAATAGGAAATTAGCTAAGGGCCCCCTCAACATCATATCCTAGTGATCATCATTCCATTTACCACCCTAATTTCCACCCTTCCTCATCTAGATACCACTACATAGGGTCTCACAAATATAACGTAGTTTGGGGGGTCATTATCTATATTTCCATTTCCTCTACTCACAATAATTTATTAGGAAAGTCTCCCATCTTTCATCCCTCTTGTCTTTAGTTTGGCTCCATTTATACCCTTAGAACAAACCATTACACCACCACCTCCATCAATATCTCATTCCCTTGCGAAAGTATCCACTTCCCCAGGTTCACCCCTAGTAGTCACTATGGATCTCACCTCATCATCACCTATTTCCTAATCAAATTCACTTGCTATTGTTTCACCCCTTATATAATCAAATTCTACTCCTACTGGACCCCCCTTGTATATAATAAGAAGTAGCAATATCTGTTAGATTCTCCTTGGGGTGATATAGTAAAGGAGACCTCATAAGAAAATTTTGATGGAGGATTAAACAAAATAAAATTTTCTAAAGTGGTAGAACCTATAAAGGTGATAGATAGTGAAAAGAAGTGGTTTACCAAGGATAAATTGGAAGATAAAATAGAGAAATCATTATTTAAAACCATTAGTGTGACCACAAAAAGTGACCCCAAGAATGAATGGTTACTAGAGGAAATTTAGTCTAGTAACACTGACATTTTGAAGACTATTTCAATCTCAATTGAATTGATTTAGGACCCAAATATAGATAAAAAGAGATGAATCAGAGTCTAAGCCTCTAGCTTCTACACATGGGAAATCAATGAACCTATATCCAACCTTGACACTTGCTATCACAATAATGTCACCTGCAACAATAGTTCTCCTAATTACTAGTTCTCAAGGGGTAAATAATCAAGATCCTCATTCCTCACCTGCTATTGTAACTAATGTTCTAGTATGTATAGTTGTTTCAAATCCAATTCTACAAGCCCTAGTCATAACACCTATGATCAAGGTTATGGTACCACGTATCCAACCTTTAAAACACCCTACTATAGTTGATTTCATGTTAGTGATATACAATTTTCAAATTTTTCTCAATACCCCTCCTTATTCATATTTTACATACTAAATCCCTTAATCCTCTAGACTTAATAAGCAAGTACATTTCAAATATTTGGTCTCCACCACCATTTTGGCTTCCCTAGTTACTCCCTCCCAACTATCCACTCCATTAGGACTACCAGTTGGTCATGCATCTAAAATAGAAGCTTCAACCATTACAACATAAAAGTGGTCAAACAAAGGAAAGATAATAATTGACATAGTGGCCCCAAATAGGGTTATTAGTTAGAGATGAGTTATTCCCCCTTTCCCTCAATTGAAAACCTCTTCTCCCAAGTCAATGCTCTCTTTAAATAAATCCTCTTATACCACTCCTACAGAGAAATAAAAACCTTCACAATAACTAAGTGCCTTAAATGTTCCTAGATGGATCCAAAATATGCAACAGGCAAAAAATGGTAGGCAATACCTAGTCATTGTTGAATAACTAATAGTCAAGTTTCATTTTGACATAGAAATTAAGACTATGAGGAAGGTCAAAAATAAAACTGTAATGGATAAAGCATAGAAGGTATTTTTGGAACAAAGAGAAGATGTGTTCTCTTTAACCAATAAAATAAAATTTATCCCCTTCAATATTAAAAATTACATAGAAGACCCTTACACCTTTGTAGACTCTAAGGGGGGAGTAATAAAATATCTTTTTAGAGGATTTCATCAATATATGGAGGCATTATATAGAATAATTACCATATTTCCTCTAATGGACATCATGGATATCATAAACATATTAGTTTGAAATTTGTATGACATTATCCAGTTGACAAGTAGGGTGAAGAAGGCATCACAATCCATGTGGGGATATGTATACACCCTTGCTGATAAGATGAAGAAAATTGAGGTCAAATTTCATTTCTTAAGCCAAATAGCATGAAATTAGACTTATTACCATCTAAACTTAATAAATTATCTGGATGCATCATGAGTCTTGAAATGTGTAGATTCTAAGAGAGATAGATTGCTTATATGGCATCAATAAATGTAAAATTTAGTTATACAACTCACCAAATATAAGGATTAGGCCATTAACATTTTAGGGGAAAAGATAATAAATGGTGTGATTAACCCAAGGAATTGATTCTCATAGCCATATTTGAATGCCTCCAAACACCATTGAATAGCTTCAAATTAGAGATCGATGACATAGTATATAAGACCCAAGATGACCTGTTATAGTTAATAAATTTTGTTAGAAGTAAGATTGTTAACATAAAGACTCTTTATGTGGATCTTGGGAATGCATTAAAATCACATATAAAATTTATGGATAGACTCCCTATCTCTTTTAAATTCCTCTATTAGAATTCAAGGAAATTGAAATGGAATTTGAGGTGATTCATGCTCTCTATTTACAAATTTAGGTGAGTAATCATACATCTCTAGGTACCCTACCTCCACCAACTATTTTAGTTGAAACTACTTCTCAAAATTCAAGACTAACCATAACTGTTACTCCAATTACAATTAAAATGGCCTCTTCATAAAAAAATTTCTTTATAATTACATTATTTGATTATAAGAAAATGTTGTTTTAAATAATTTTTGTCTCTTGTGAATGATTGGCTATGTCATGGCCATGTATGTCCTAATGGTGGTGAAACTTTGAACATATCTTGAGAGATGAAACATCCTCATCCCAAGCCTACATATACATGTATCTCCTACATTTTATAGGGAGGATAAGTTTTGACATTCAAGATAGATAATAAATCCTTCAATTTTTTCTATAATTATGTGTTGTATGACTCTCTCTTTTCATTTTTATGCTATATTGATCATGTGCTTTATTTTAATTGGTAGTTTAGTTTCTTGGTATGTAGTATATAAATTTTTTATATATTATGGATGATTAGTATAATTATGTCAATTAAGAATGTGTAGTAGAAATTTTAGGTTGATAAATATTTCTTTCATGCAATAGGTTTATTAGGCTAATCTTTAGATCTATGTAGAAGCACCATTTTAATGCAACTTCCTAGACTAAGTTATAGTTAGTCAAAGGGGCTCTCTACTTGTTAGATATAATATTTTAATAATAAATACAACAAAAATATTAGTAATAACAATATTTATATAATAATTTTTAGTTAATTATAGTTTTTTCCTTAGACTTCCTTGTTTTCTTTGTTAGTTTTGTGTGCCACAACAACAAGATGTAAGCATTAGTCCATGCTACTTGTCCCTACTCTAAATCTAGTTATAAATAATATATGATATTTATTTATAGATTATATTTTCTACCTTACCTTTCCCTTTGTTTGGTTTATTTAAGTCATTCCCACTTTATAATAAATCCATCATCATTTATCTCAAAGTCTATCTAGGATTCATATCCTCATCTGAACCATCTAGGTTAATAGTCGCTTTTTCATGCATAATTCCACCATAATTAATTGTAAAGCCTAATACCCCACAAATACTACCATGGAGTGGAACTAACCTCTACTAAGATCCTAAAACTTTAGAGGCTACCTCGTAATGGGTTCTTGGGTGTGCATAAAATCTACATCAATAGATAAGACCTATTTTTTCATGATAGAAAGAGAGTCTCTTTCATCTCCAAGACATAAATATCACATGAATTACATAGGATATATCCAAAATATTGACCAGGTCTACCTCTAGTAATAACCTACTACATCCATCATTGTAGACCTATAAAAAGGTTAGGACCACTAGAGGTGTCTTAAGAATATCTTAACCTCAATCACATTCCCCAAATAGGTGGCCCCTCTTGCATCCAATGCCATAGCATTCATTAAAAAATTATTCCTTGAAAATTCTAGGATATGTTTAATATCTACCTAAAAACCTCAAAAAGTACCTCCCTACCTTTTCTCCCTCAGGAGGCAAGATCACTAAAGATCATGTAAAAGCCTTCAAGATAACTCTAGGAATATTAAATGTAGTCCATGATGATGTATCTTGAAAGATATTCCATTTTATGCTATAATATGTCACCTATGATTGGTTTTTAATATAATCTAAGGCTCAATTAGATCATAGAATGAGTGCAAGACCACCTTTTTAAGATAGTTCATTCAAGTCACTAGTCCTAACATTATGTACTAACTCTTTGCTAACATGAAAAGATAGCCTAATGCACCATTAGGAAATTTAATGCAAGATTCTATAAAATATATAGACATATAGACAACTCATATAATACAAAGTTTTCATTATCTATTGATATGTACATGAATGCTTTATATCCTAAAACTATAGTGTTTCTACATAGAGCAGCTAGAGTTGTTGATTTAACCAATGCATATTCCAAGGCTATAAAAGTTTAGAGATAAATGAAACCTTATTCATAATCCTTAGATGGACCTAATGTTTATCAAACCTAACCTATGCTAAATCTAGTCCCAAATGCTAACCAAAATGTTGTGTATTAAAATCAAACCAAGACCAATATGCAACTTCCCCTATCTCACATTACACCTAACTATAATCTAAGTTTTTTAAATAATCCTATCCAAATAGTTAATCCCCATAGAGACCAAGATTTATTTCTAATCAATAGTTACACCACCTAAGGTTTTGTTACTAATTCTAATAAAATTGATATAGATACCATCTAGAGGATGATATCGAAATTGAGTAATAAATTCTTGACTATGTAAAAATGTATGGGAAATGTAGTCATCCAAACCCAAATAATATTTTCAATTACCATAGGTACAACTAACCCTTCAATAGACTAGGTAATAACACTAAACAACCATCTAATAATATGTCTTAGAGAAACATCTTGGAGGTAGCATTGCCCAATTGGTGTAGGGTTCATAACATGACCAAACATTGGGAACTAGATTGCATAGAGTTATACATATACTTTGAGATATTTCAAGTGAAATGGATAGATAAGAGTTACTATAAAATCCACCTGATTGGTCTTGTTCTAATGCTCTAGGTCACCTCAGTATGATGATGATCTTTGATACCTATGACTTTTCATTCCCTATGGAAAATGAGAAAAAACCAAAGGATAACATAGATGAGATCCATGCATTTTATTAGTTTTAGAGTAACTACAACTTGAAGAGAAAACATCCTCTCACTAATTTAATGCTTCCCAAAAAAACACCACTACTCCTATAGATCTAAGGGGTAATAATAATCCACTTCCTCTAATGGAAAAGGATTAGCGACAACCCACTTAATCACAAAGTAAAATGGGATACAACATCATAAAATAAATGAATAAGATCAAGGCTAATATCACTCTACATGAGTTAACAGATATCATTGAGTAAAGCGAACTATTACTCAAAGCATTTACTAGGACATCCTCTACAATTGATAAATCAAAGGCTACATGTACAAATGTAATTATTTATAAAGATAATCCTTAGGTCCTGCCCTTCTTATTAATAGTAATAATGTTCATAATTATGTGGACACGGGAGCTTCTATTTGATGCCTATGGCCATATGTAAAAAGCTGGAGTTGACCCTAAATAAGTCAAAAAGACTACTCCTACAACTAGATAAGTCTTCAATACCTTATGTTTGGAAATTATTAAATGTGAAAATACAAATTGTCTTTGATTCATGTGTAAATTAGTACATAAACATCTTAGCAGACATTCCATAAGCTTATGGTTTGCTACTTAGTCAATATTGGTTGAAGACACTGAATCGTTACATGGCCACTGAGTTCTTACACATTTTATTTCTATGGAAGGGGATGCCTAATCAGATCAAATTTGATAGAGAGCCAAAGATAAAGCATTTAATTGTAGATTATAATGCCAAAACTAAGAGGTTCAACTTTGTATCCTCAAATTTTGGTATCTATACATTCACCAAAAACACAAGCCTCATAAATAGGAATTCAAAATCCCCTCATAGTTGTTAACCCTCCATTTTAATGGTGCCTAGTTTGAACAAGATTTTGGTGTTGGTGTAGTTCTCACAGATCCATATGGGAAGCAATAACTAACTGTATATAGATTGAAATTACCTTTAACCAATAACTGAGCTAAATATGAAGCCCTGATGCTAGGCCTATAGTTTGCATTAAACTAAGATGTCAAGTAGATATAAATATTTTGTGATTCAAAGATGGTGGTCAACTAGATCAAAATAAAATATCAATGCAAGCTGACATATCTAAATAAATACAAACACAAATCTTGGGACCTAATCAAGTCCTTTAAGGCTTTCAACATCATAGTTGTTTTGAGAGGATAAATCTAAGTGGAATATTCACTGGTAACCTTAGCTCCCAACTTATCACCTCTTCAAGAGTCTAAGATTTAGAAAATTTCTATGGAGCTAGTACCTTTACCTTTGATCCCTAATAATATATAAAATTTCTAGATTTTTTAGGATGATCAATAGATTTCATAATAAAAAATTGGTAATTTTAAAGACCAAATTATATATGAGAAGTACTTTGGATGTCTAGAAATAGAATATTTTAAGGATAATGGCATCATGTAGCTCAAGGACAATAGGATCCCCATGGGTATGGTGTCCTTGAAAAGGATATTTAGATTAAACCTGCAAGTTGAAAATTAAAAATAACTAAAGATAGATCAATCTGATTTCGTTAGAGATAATTTGGGGACTAAAGAACACCCTTAGTATGTTAACATTGGCCTAGCTTATGTTGAAGGTAATTTATTTTTTGAAAGATATACTAATAGAGTAAAAGGATGTGATTTCTTGAACCTATATATAATTGAATACTTTCGATCCTAGAGTAGTTAGTCACACTATTACTATAAATCAACAGAGAAGAACTTTTAGGTAATGCCAAACATAATTAAATCCCATTCTAGAAACTCTCATCCAAATTGAGGTTTAGAAGTTACTAGATGCCATGATCATATTTATTATTAGACACTCTTATTAGGTAGTGAACTTGGTACTATTTAGGAATAATAATTGTAAGATCAAGCTATGTGTTAATTTTATACACGTAAATGGATCTTTAGAGAAAGATAATTATCCTCTACCTTCCCTAGATGAAGTAATATATATCATTAGTGGGTCTAGGATGATGTTTTTCTTGGATAGTATCTCAAGATAAAACCAAGTATTTATAGAATTATAATATTGAATAAAGACACCTTTAACCATAAAATGGGGAACTTATGCTTATAAAAGTATGCCTTTTAGCCTCATCAATGTCAGAGCAACTTTCCAGCGAGCCATGGACTATGCATTTCAGGCACTTATTGGTAAGTGCATCATCATTTATATGGATGAGGTCACTGTATTTTATAAAAATGGAATAGATCATGAAAATCACTTGCATAAAGTGTTTGATAGATACAAAATATATAGAGTATCCCTAAACCCAAATAAGAATATTCTTAGGGTGACATAGGGAAAGTTGTTTGGACATATCATCACCAAGGATGGGATTTCCATCTATCTAAAATGGATTTAGGCCATTTCAAATTTAACACCTCCAAATATCATAAAAGAATTGAAAACATTATTTAGTAAAATTAATTTTTTACATAAATTTATTTTTGGGTTTTCAAAAATTATCAAGCCATTGAATGCTATGCTAACAAAGGATGTTAAGATATAATAGATAGCTAAGGCTAAGAGTTCCTTTCAAGATATCAATATATTTATTTTTCAAGCCCCATTATTGATTAATCCTAACTTCACCAAGGTTTTATTTTTGTATTATTTTGATTTAAAGGAGACCATTATTGTAGTACTCACCCAAAAGGTAAATGACAATGAACACCCTATTGATTTTATGAGCACTAATTTAAATGATGTAAAATTGAAATATTCAATGATAGATAAACAAATATATGCATTAGTAAAGGCTATAAATAAGTTTAGGAACTATATGTTGAGAAAAAAAATTATGCCATAGTCCTAGACTAAAAAATTAATCTCACCCTCAATAAATACAATAACTATATCTTGAGGGAAAAAATTTATGCCATAGTCCTAGACTAAAAAATTAATCTCCCCCTCAATAAATACAATCTGGGTAAAAGAAGAGGTAATTGGATGGAAAATCTACAAGATTTTGACCTTGAGATCAAACCATCCAAGATGGTAAATGGACAAGGAATTGTTTAACTAATGACTAAGATAGATACATGCATCCAGATCAAATAAATTTATGAAGTCTATGTTATGTTTTGGATCCTATTTACACATTAGAATGTATTTCAAATATTGTATATTAAAATGTACTATACACTCTTAATGTATTCTCACCAGGGTTTAAACATATAGTAGGTAAAATAGAGAAATAAATAAGTTTGAGAAGGTGAATAGAGTGTGTAAATTCAAGTGTGAATTTAGGAGAGTTTGTTGAGTGCAAATCCAAACAATATTTGTGCATTATAATTGTGAAAAGACTGATTTGGGAGTGGATTGTACTCTTATTGGCTTGTAATAATATATGACCAAGTACTTCTTGGTGGATGTATCCCACATTGGGTGAACCATGTTAAATCCTATCTTCTAGTTGTGTATTTTAATTTATGTTATTTATGTATCTCTATACATAGCTCTTGTTATTGGTGTTTTTTGAAACTAATTCACATTAATTTCTAATTTATTCCTAATAGTTTAAGTGGTAGGAAGTGAATGGTATGCTCATATCATTCATGGTATACTCATAAGAGAATCCACCCTGATTTGAATAGAGAACAAAGGAAATTTTTGAGGCTTAAATCTACCCACTACATGATAAAATGGGGAGTCTTTTACCACAAAAACTATGAGAGAATCTACTTGAGGTATGTCTCAAGAGAAGAAGCTACTTATATCTTAGATAACCTACACCAAAAATTAGGCAATGGTTATCCTTTTAGGACTATAATAGCCCATAATATCTTTAAAATGAGGTAATATTAGCCCACTATTTTTAGAGATTCCCACAACTGTGTTAGGACCTATCACAAATTCAAAGTCTTTGGGAATAGAGATGTTAATGTTACCATGCCACTACACTATCATTGAGGGTCATCCTTTTGAATAATGGGGTCTTGAATTTATTGAAGTAATCAATTTGAATGCTTCTATAGGGCATAAGTTAATCCTTATTCCCACTAATTATTTCACCAGTTGGATTGAAGAGGTGGCCACCAATAAATTTAGATCTCAAGATGCCATTTTTATGGAAGAGTATGTACTAAAAAAAAATTGTACTCCCATATATTTAGTCAATGATAATAGATCAAATTTTCAATATACTAAATTCACTAAGTGGGCCTATAATAATCAAATAACAATAAAGTTCTCTTCAAACTATTTTACCGAAGGTAATAGATTAGTTTAATCTACAAATAAGAACTTGACATATCCCATTAAGAATTCAACCTAAGATAAGCTAGGTTAATGAAACCTAATATTGAAATATGCATTATGGGTATATAGAACAAGACAAAGATAGTCCCTCAAGACTTCACCTTTCCTATTGGTATATGGATGGAAGCCTATTTTCCCCATCTCTCTTAAACTCCCAATCTATCATTTATAAAAGACTACATGAAAGAGGATCTGAGAATTTAGTCTATATTTTTATAAAAAGTAAAGCTTGAGGATTTAAGGATTGAAGAACCTAAAATCTTCAATAAATACCAAGATGTTGTTAAAAGGTGGTTCAACAAAAGATGTAAGATTGAGGACTCTTGTATATTAGACCTAGTTCTCCTATGGGAGAATTATAATAAAAAGGACCAACATGACAAGTTCACTCCCTTGTGTATTAGACCATACCAAGTGTAAAATATTTTAGGCAAGAACACCTTCCATTTTAAATACCTTGAAGGTAATAACCAAACCTTCTTAGTCAATGGGTAGTTTTTGAAGCACTACTTCATGGATGCTCTCACTGATTGATGTATCTAAGTAATGATAGATTCCACAATAGAGGTAAAATTAAATAGGTTTTACTAATTTCATAGTTATGTATCATTCTTTCTATCTTTCATTGTTATTAGGGTAGTTTTTTTACTTTATATAACCTTTCCTACTTTCAACATTTTATTTCCTTAGATAAGCTTTCCTATTTTCTACAGTAGGTGTCTTTTATTTTAGAAAAACCTGATTGACTCCAACCCAAATGTTTAAGAGAATATCCAATCTACTATGCTTTATAATAAAACATTGAGCTTATATACTAAATCCTTGAGGTAGGCCCCAAAGGGAAAGTGAATCAAGAGCCTAAGTGGAGTACAAAAATTGGTTGATTTGTCAATTATTTTTACACACCTATATTTGAGACTTTAGATATTAAGTTATGCAAGAATAAATAGACCATGGTCATATCACAATTGAATAATTTTATAAGGTATGTAAATATTTCTCTCATTACTGCATGCAAATTAAAAAAAAATTAATTCCTCAGGTCAAGTATGATTTCCTTGATAATACTTGTTTTGAGATAATAACCATTTATATGGAGGCCAATGGTAAGGAAATTTTACCAAATTGAATTTTTATTCTCCCTTACACTAGCTCATAATGGTTCCTGACCCTCTCTTCCATTCATATTCTAAAAAAAGGAGAGGATCATTATATATTAAAGAGTGATCAAATAAACCTAAATAAAATCTAAAGGTGATCAAAGACTCACATGATCAATGTATCATGCATCATGCATCATGAAATTTTATTAAGGGAGAAGAGGGGGAAATCAAAGGTAACTCTATCAAGGCTATAAATGCCTAGATGGAGGTAGAGCAATTCGTAAGCCCCTAATCTTTTATTTATACTTCAAATAATCCATTTTGAAACCTAAAATTTATTCCAAGTCTTTGCTAAAAATTTCAAAACAAGGATAAAATAAAATCACTCTACCACACACAAACCCAATGTATAATCAAAGATAGTATGTTGCATTTGGTTTATGGAGTTTTTTTATGTTTTTTGTTTAATTATATTTTTGTGGTATGATCTATGTTTGATTTATAGTCACTAAACAAATATTATTTATTCTTGAATACTCATGAGTATTATCCCTATGAGTCATCATTTGATGTGTCCCAACATACCTCCATTTAATGTTTTTTAAACAATGACCCACTTTATCAAGTAGCATTTATTTCTTGGGATCAGTGGGAAAACCTATGTTTATTTCTTGAATATTAAACTGACATAATGACACTTTTCGCATTACAAACCAAATATATGCTTAGGCTTGTCTCAAGTTACATCTTCAGCATTTGGTTTATTTCATGCATGTCTATCAAAGTTTTTTATTATAGATTCTAATAATCCTTGAAGTTCACTTATTTAATCTAGGGTTTTACCTCTTTCAAATTAAATAACTTATGAGTTTGTCAAAGTTTTGTTTATTTGTATTTTATCTTGTGTGGATGGTTATTTACTTAGAATTATTTCTACTTTTCACCCGAAAACCTAACAAGTCACCGAAGTATGCCATATGGTATTCACTCACTCTCTTAGAGATCCAAAGGAAAGGAAAGTGTGCATTGTAATTCAATATTCTAAAAAAATTTATGACACTCAATGATAACCTACTATCTTGTGTCTTTTATGACACAAAAATCTCTAAAAGACTCCTAGGCAAGTGGAAGGTCGATATAATGACAAGTGCCACAATCTTGCTCACCTAGTAATTGACAGATTAAAGTTTAGTATATAAAAGTTCCAATTCCAATGAAGTGGTTATAGTCATCCACATGTCACAATCCTACTCACTTGATGAATATTAGATTGAAGTTTAATGTACAAAAGTTCCAAGGCCAACAGAGGGGAAACAACCATCCACATGTCATGATCCCATATAACCATCACTATTAAAGAAGTCTAATAAATTTTTAAGTCTCATAGGCAAGAGGAAAATATATATGTCACCATATATCATCATGTCACTCACTTTGAGTCTAAAAAGCTAAGGAAAGGGTATGAAACTCCCTGTTTTATGATCCCATAATAGCCTTCCATGTATTATGATCTTACAAGCTCAAGGTAGCAAAAAAATAAGTATCATAAAAGAGAAAACCTAGGTAATAATAATGTAACATATTTAGTGGAAGAAAAATATTTCCAAGTGTCAAATGAAGATGACAAAGAACTTGGAACAAAAGAAATAAAATCCACCTAGCACCGAGGATTACAAAAAGGGGTGACACTTCACGAGGCAAATTCAAAATATGAAAATAGAATAAAGCAAATAAATATAGGGCCATTGATGTCATTAATCCATATGGATTGGCCTACTAAGTGCATTCAATTTAATATAAGTAAATAATCCAAAGAAAATTTATAAAATCAATGAAATCAATTATAAATACATTACCATATAATAAGTAGCTAATAACACTAATTCAAACCCTATTAAGAATGATAAAATACATAGTTTCAGAGAACTAGTGATCTTAAGTGTATATTAATGGCTTCTACTTCACATCATCCACCAGACCCCTCTACAGATTCCATTATAGGACATGAATAGTACATAGATATAAGGTTTGATGAGGTTACCCTCAAGCATAAATTCAAAAATTGTTATGCTACATGGGAGGAAGTTAAAGTAGCATAACCTTGTGGCCTTGGGGTTCAACTCTCTAATTTTACATGAATATGTAGAGAATACCTAGTGGTAATAAAATTAGTAGGCCTACATAATGTTGCACCAAAACTAGAGTTAATGCCCTACATTGAGCTCTTATTTGATTTATTTACAAATGGTCAAATTTCTAAAAAAAACTTACATTTTTGCTAATGTATCAACCCATCATCATACATTAGTAGACCTACCTTTGAGAAATATTATAGTCTCACCCTCCCTAAAATGGCCTATAATCAAGCCCTTGTTAATTCATTGTGTACACAAATAATGCAACTAGTAAGTTATAGGAATGGGTTGGTGACACTAGTACCTTCACAGTTAGGGAACCTATTTATATTATTCCCATTATTATTTTTAGGCCTAAAATTAGGATGGTTATGGATTTACTAAACTAGGTTTATTGTTTTCCTAGTATAACCTATGTTAATGAGGTTTGGATTCCCCTATTGGATACCATATTCACTTCCACTAAGGTCATAGCTATTGATGAGATAGTGCCAATTTCATCAATCAAGTCTTTAATTTAGCAAATTGAACAAATAATAACTTCTACTTCTATATGATGTCTTATCTTGTAGATGCCATAATAGCGACTGTTCACTTAGATTTTGAGGAACCCTAGGAGCCATAAATTGAATATACTATGAACTAAATTTGAGATGAATTCAATATTATTCTTATACACAAATTTACAAAAAAATATAACTAGACTGATTGAAACCTTCTATCCAATGGCATACCAAGCCATTTATAACAAGGACATGCCTAGATTGTCTTATCAAATCTAGAGAACCATTGAGAAGATTGGTGATTATTGGCTCTATCCAGACCATACGATCATTATAATAGAGGGAACTAGGGATCCTCCTATATATCTACCCTTTTAGTCACAATCAAGGTAGTAGAGTAGGAAATTGTATCCTAACTAATAGATTTTATAGATTTTAAACTAAGAAGTTCCAAATAAAGAGTTGTCCACCCACCTCCCATCAACAATGGTAGGATTTAGCAGACCCTATGGGAGCATTTCCATCCAGTGGGCAAAATTAGAATTTACTATGATTTCAAGTGGGCACCTTAAAAAGAATGGGATCTAAGACACATGATCAAAAATCACATAAACAAAGCTAGAGGCAAGGTGAAAATTGATTACATATACATATCATATCCATATGATTAATTATTAATGAATGATTCCAATGATATATAGGTCCACACAAAAATGAACAAGTTAAATATGTCCATGATCATAGATAAACACATGTAATATCATCTAGAAACTAATAAAAAATAAAATAGGATAATTGAGGTAGAACATTGGGTTTCAAATCCTCCTTAAGGATTCATCCCATAGGTTGAAATCCAAGGACAAAAACATGATAGTCCATCAATACAAGCACCTATGGGAAGTGAATAGGAAATCAACCAAGGTCCCCTCAACATCTCATCCCAATGTTTACCATTGTAGAAACCACCCTAGTGTCCACCCTTAGTCGGTTACCACTACATAGGGTCTCATAAATATAACCTAGTTTGGGGGGTGTTGTTTATGTTTCCCTTCCTTCCACTCATAATAGTGAAGCAAACAAGTCTCCCATACATCCTCCCTCTTATTTCTAATTTGGCTCCATACATGCCCCTAGTATAAACCATTAAACCACCACCTCCATCAATATCTCCTTACCTTGGACAAGTATCCACTTCTTTAGGCTCACCACTAATAGTCACTATTGATCTCACCTCATCACCACCTATTTCCCCATTATATTCACCTATTATTATTTCAACCCTTCCAACATCAACTTCTACTTCTAACACACCCCCTTATATACAAGAGGAAGAAAGGATGTCCTTTTTATTATCCTTAGGGATCTTCAATAAAGGATACTATTAGTATTGTTTCCTATCAAGGCCAAATTGATACCCCTATCATATAAAACTTTCTTAAAATAGGTCATTAACACTTTGAAGATGGTCAAACGAACGTGTTATGGGGTAGAAATCACTAATTTTGGTCAAATATGTCAAAAATGGATAGTAAATTGGTCATTATGATTTAAAAATAGCATTTTCAAGTTCAAATTTATAGACAATCCATGCACAAGGATCAATTTTGAGAGAAAATTGAACATTCTGGGAGTTATAGGTGGTTTCAGGACCTCAAATTTTATACACAAGGTCATTATGAGTTGAATAAAATTTTGAAAAAATTTCGTGGCCATTTGATGAGTGGATATACTTTCTATTTTTTAATGGTATTTAGTATGTTTGTTGGAGATCACCATTGGAGTAGGCATCATTGTGGAATGCTACAGAGGTTTTTAAGTCTAGGTAAAAGTATGAAAAGAATGGGGTGATGTTTTTACATCATAATAAAAAATTTATAGAGTGTAAAATATCTAAATTTTAAGTAAACTATGTTCATACAGGTTTTTGCAAGCAAATAGGCATAAAGGCCAAAAAGGGGTTTTTTTAAAACTTTTCAAGCAAAATGTGATTTTGGAGTGTTTTGATAGCATGGTAGAGACCCCATGATGATTTTTTAAGGCATTTTAAATAATTTTAATATTTATTTCATTTTGATGAAATTTTCACTTTTTATAGTTCTAAACACCCTTCCTAGCCTCCTACTCAGATGCTCGTATCTTTCACCACATGTGGAGTTTGGATGAAAAATATTATTATGTTTTTATTATTAATATAGTTTTATAATTAATGAAAATTTTATACCATTTTATTGGTTTTTATTTATGAACAATCATTAAGAGTATAGGCAGCTTAGAATGCAGTCAAAACCCCACAGGCAAATTTCTCCACATGGTAAATTTTTATATATTTTGAATGGGAACCAAATATTTTTATGGATGTTGGGGGGGGGGGGGGTAATTTTTATACATATAATTGGAAAAAAATTGGGATTTTGAGGTGTGTACTTCATGAACCTTCATTTTAAAAGTTCAGCTTTAAAGCCCACCTAAACCCTAAAAAAACTAATTTTATAAATAGTTGATTTTATTTTCATAAAATCATATTGGGTTAACATAAAAACTTTTAAAATGTCCATTAAAATCAGAGAGTATTCCATAAATGTTAATTTTATGCATGGAGATGTACGAATGAGGGCAAAAATCATGTTTTTATGGAAAAAACATATAAAATGAAGTACAAGAAACTTAAATGAAATATAATAAATGGAGATCATAGAATAAAACTTTTTATTCATATTAAAATTTTATTTTGGTCATAAATCATCTCATAAGTATCCCAACTAGCTCAATCAAAATGACCAGTCTATAGGAAAATAGAACAAAATAGACCTAGTCAACCCTGTTGACTGAATGGTGAGTGTTTTATCATCAAAATAAAAACTTTTGGTGATGAAAAATTATTTTTAAGATGATTTCTTTTGTTTTTTCATGTTTCATGGAATATTATTTCAGGTTTAATGGATTCCAAATGCAAGAAGATAGGCTATTAGGACTAATTGGCCTAATAGGCCTAATTGGTCTATCAAGCAAGTAAAAAATGGCATTGAAAATATATAAAATGAATTAAATTTAGAGTTACCATGTGAAATATATATTTTTTAAGTGTATATACCAATATAAAATAAATCCACAAGTTTTAATTCATGAAATTTGAGCTCAAGTTGAGTTAACTAGTCCTTAAAGTTGAGTTAACTAGTCCTTAAGGGTCAAATCTCTTTGGTTGACTAGTTTCATGCATCTCCCATGCTTTTCATGCAAGATAAAGACTTTTAATAACATAAAATAAATTTTAATATGGATTTATATTCTAATTTATGGTGTTATTTTCATGCAAAGAAGGTTGACAAGTCAACATGGGCCCACCACTTCTCAATTCTATGCCAAAAATAAATAACATGCAAATTTTGAAGAATTGAAAGATTTTAAAGCCTTAATTTAATTTTGTAAAAGGATTTTAGTCTTATTTTAACTCAAATAAGACTAATACTTATATTTTACACTTGAATTTATCTTTATTTAAGGTTTTATACTTATATATTGGCTTTTTGAAGGCATTTTTAAAAAAAAATTGAGGTAGAGAAGAAATTGTAATTGACACCATTTATCAAATAAAGAAGACTTTTTGTATATGTTTTTTGGATCAAAATAGAGTGTAATTTTATTATATACTAGAATATAAGTGGAATATACTTTCCATTTTTTCATCCTTTCCACACCTACTGTGAAAATCTCATCTTCTACAAGTCATTTGAAGATCTAGGAATAGAATTAGCTTTACAAGCTTCTTTCAAGCCTTCTTTTGAAACACTGATGTTTAGGATTGAATGTAGAGTTTTATTTTAAACATATATGTGTATCTTAATAAATTTTTTAAATATTTTAGATAATACTAGTAACTTAGGTGAATCACCCAATTAGATAGGATTTCTTTTTAGTTTTCCCTTCCCCTTTTCCATCCAAAAAATCATAGTAGTCAAATTTATTGAAAAATCTTAAGGGAACAAGCCCTCTCTGGAGGTTCTACTCAGTATAGAGTCACCAACACTCTGATAAGATCCAATTGTATCAGCTAGATAAAGGGTGTATTTTACATATATTGAAACAAGGTGCACTCTAGGGTGATAACAGTTTATGGCATGTCTGATGGGATATTCATTCTATGCACTAGCCTTTGGAGGCATGCAAAAGATTAGTGTAACTTTTAGGCACTCAAATCTAGTCCTAAACATTAGGTATCATTTCAATATTGACTTATCTTGGTATTTGTATTAATAATGGTCTCTAATGGTTTATTTTAGTATGGATCCATATGATCCTCACTATAATTAGTATGCCTAGCTACACTATGATCCTCACCAGGAGTTTGAGGATCTATATTAGGCATATATGCAGGAGTATTACCAAGATCCTCCATATGAATAGTCAATCCATCTTAATATTTCCGCTTACTAGTCTTATCATGGCCATTTTTCATCTATCCAATCCATACTAGCACTTAAACAAACTTTAGTGAGCCTTGAAAAATATGCACTAGAGCTACACTCACAAAGCTACTATGACCAAGATACTCTTACTCACCAGATCCATCATCTAAGAGAATAATTGTATTAAATAAAAGATTAATGGATGCCTATTGAGAGGGAAAATTGGGGTAATCTCACTAGTTAGATAATGGATATAGGTGGTTACATTTAAAGCATTGAGGATAAGATAAAAGGCCTAAAAAAACATCAAGTTCAATCATAGCCTTCTTATATGCCATCCATTCCTCCTCAAGTGAACATTCCAAGAGCCCCTTTGAGTTTGCCAAGTTATTCATATTTTTCTTAGACCTTCCCTTCTTGAATATCTATCCAAGAGAACTATCAAAGAAAGAAATAGGTCGTTATGGGATAGCCTGATGTTGACATCACTGACCACTTTAAAGAGAAGATATTCTAAGAGAATATTGATAAGCAGATTAGAGAGTTAGAGTTGAAGACAAGGAAAGAGGAAGAGAAATAGAATCAAAAGGTCAAAAAAATATCCTTTATCTTTCCCATCTTGGAATTAAATCATGGAGTCAAGAAAGAAAAAGGAATAATCAAGCATCATTCAAGATGATGAATTCAAGCAAGAGATCATTCAACCTTCATCCCTTTCTCCTCAGAAGCTTAAATCCTTTCCTTCATGGAAAACCATTAAAAAAAAATTGAACTAAAGAGATGAGGTGAAGGTGATCCAATAATAATATCCTCATGAGAAAAATTAGGTGTCTATGGTTACTTCTATATATTTTTTGCATCTTATTGAATACTTTTAGGGATCTACCATGCCACTTTTGGAGAAAAAGCCTCTTATTTGTGAGGCAAGTGAAGAGGATGCAACCAAAGAGATAGAAAAGAAACGCATCTTTAGTGATAAAAAAAAAGAAATCATAATTTGGACACCACTTGGAAAGGTCAAGAAGGATTTAGTTTTCCATAATGAAAAAGAAGATGATCATTGGCAATAGTTATACGATGATTTATTGAATGAAATTAAAGAGCTTAAGATGGTAGATTTGGATGATGAGATAGAAAAATAGGTTGATGATTCATTTGAGGATTCCACTAATGTTTCAGAACTTCAAGAAATCAATTATACTATAAAGATCCCAAATCAAGATGAGTTGGAGCTTCAGTAGATAGATGAGATGTTATTCTATATAGAAGATGAAGATCATGCAAGTGCAATAGATCAACAACCTCCATATGACTCCATCCAAAAGGTATAAATATGTGATCAACATGTTTCAAATGGATTTTATGTCTTTTTAGTTCATCATGATGAAGAGCCTTTTTGGGATGACTTAGAGAGTTTTTGTGCAAAGGTTGATAGTCCATATCCACCCCAAGTGGATATTGATGAATGTCTTGTAAAGAGTATTATTGTATTTGCTCATCAAAAAGAAATAAAAGTCATATTACAGCCATGTTTAGATGCTTATCAAGGATATAAAGAATTTGACAAAGTACCACTTAAAATGGAGTCAAATGAAGACATCAATCCAAGCATACTAGTTGATTTGCCAATATAATTATTGAATAAGATTGTGTCAAACCATGATCAACTTATAAATGAGGTAGAGATAGCACTTTTGATGCAATGAAGAAGAATACGAGAGGAGGAAGATTGGATATTAGATCCATATATTCAATCCATGCACCTAAGAATGGAAGTTGGAGGCCTAGTTGAATCATCTAGAATATACGACATATAAGTGATTCCATTTTCAGAAGAGAGCTATCAAAAGGAAGCAAATACATTTCAAATTTCTATAGTGCATCAAATAGCTTTCCATTTGATCCAGGGGGACTAGTAAGGTGGAGGTTAGTTTTTACATAATAGAATCCTTGTGTTTCATTCCTATAAGTGAATATTTTCACATGATTTCAATAGTTTTTTCCTTTCCCTATTTTTTGTGTTCTTTCCTTTAAGTGCACATGTTTGTTGTTGTTTGTGTCAGTTGTCTTGTTGTGTCTTTATCTACAAAATATCTTCCAATTTTTAGTGTATATCAAAGTTTTTCATACTCAAATTTTATAATTTATTTGAAAATAAATATGGTAAACCCTTTAAATTCACCAAAATTGTTAGTATTTTGGCATGTCAAGGCCAAATTACTACCGCTATCAGACAAAACTTTCTTGAAACCAGTCATTAACCCTTTGAAGATGGTCAAAACAATTTGTTATGGCCTAAAAATTAATAAATTTTGTAAAAACATGTTAAAAATGGATTTTAAATGGTTCATTATCATTTCAAAAGAGAATTTTCAAGTTCAAATATGTAGACAATCCATGCACATGGATCAATTTTTTGAGAAAATTGAACATTATGGGAACCACATGTCATTTCAAGACCTAAAGTTTTTTTTAAAAAGGTCATCATGAGTTGAGAAACCTTTTTAAAAAAATTAATTTCCATTGGATGAGTGGAGGTACTCATTTTTTTGTAATAGTCCTTAGCATGCTCATTGAAGATCACCATTGGAGTAGGCATCATTTTGGAGTGCTCTAGAGGTTTCTAAGTCTAGGAAAAAGTATTTGAATCATGGGATGATGTTTTTACATCATAATAAGACATTTAAATAGTGTTAATACTCTAAATTTTAAGTAAACCAAGTTTATACAGGTTTTTGTAAGCAAACAGGCATAAGGGCCAAAAAGGGGTTTTTTGAATTTTCAATAAAAATGTGATTTAAAAGTGTTTATATATCATGTTACATAACCCATGATTATTTTTCATACATTTTTAATCATTTGAATATTTATTTTCATTTTGATGAAATTTTCACTTTTTGCAGTTCTAAACACACTTCTAAGCCTCCTATTTAGATGCTCATATATTTCACCACATGTGAATTTTGTATGAATGATAATATTATGTTATTATTACTCATAATTTATTATAATTAATTAAAAAATAAGATAATTTGAGTGGTTTTTCTTTATGAACAATCATTAAGTGTGTAGGCAGCTTAGAATGCAGTCAAAACCCCAAAAGCAAAGTTCTTCAGATGGTAACTTTTTATATTTTTTAATGGTAATAAAATATTATCAAGGATGTTTTGGGGTTAATTTTTATACACATAAATGGAAATAAATTTGGATTTGGAGGTCTGTATTTTATGAACCATTATTTTGAAAATTTAGCTCCAAAGCCTGCCTAAACCCTCAAAAAACCAATTTTGTAAAAACTTAATTTTATTTCCATAAAATAATCTTAGGTCAACCTAAAAAAATTTAAAATTTCAATTAAACTCAGATAGGATTACATAAATTTTAAATTTTATGCATGGATATGTAAGATGAGGGTAGAAATCATGTTTTTAAAAGGAAAAAAGCATGTAAAATGAATTAAAAGACACTTCAATGAGATATAATATATGAATATCAAATAATAATACTTTTTATTCAATCATCTCAAAAGTGTCCCAACCAGCTCAATCAAAATGGCCAGTCTGCAGGAAAGTGAAGCAAAATAGGCCTAGTCAACCCTGTTGACTGAATGGCGAGTGTTTTCTTATCAAAATAAAGTATTTGAGTGATAAATAATTTTTTCATTTTATTTTTTTTGTTTTTTTAGGTTTAATGTCTTATTATTTTAGGTTTATTGGAGTACAAATGCAAGAAGATATGCTATTAGGCCTAATTGGTCAATCAAGCAAGTAAAGAATGGTGTTGAAAATCTATCAAATGAAGTAATTTTGGATTTACCACGTGTAATATATGATTTTTAAGAGGATATATCATTATCAATGCAATCCAAAATTTTCAATTAATTTAATTTGAGCTCAAGTTGAGTTAACTAGTCCTTAAGGGTCAAATCTCTTTGGTTGACTAGTTTGACTAGTTTCATGCATCTCCCATGTTTTTCATGCAAGATAAAGACTTTAAAGAAATTAAAATCACTCTTAAGATGGAATTATCTTATATTTTATGGAATTATTTTCATTCAAGGAAGGTTTATATGCCAACATGGTCTCACCACTTCTCAATTCTATGCCAAAAATGAAGAACATGAAAATTTTGAAGAATTGGAAGATTTTAAAGCTTTTATTTAATTGTGTAAAAGGATTATAGTCTTATTTTAACTTAAAGAATACTAATATTTCTATTTTCCATATGAATTTGTATTTTTTTAAGGTTTTAGACTTATATATTGGATTTTTGAAGTCATTTAATTTTATTTTCCAATAGTAGAGAAGAAATTGTAATTGACACCATTTATCAAATAAAGAAGATTTTTTACATATGTTTTTTGGATAAGAATAGAGTGTAATTTTAATTTGTACCATCATATAAGTGGAATTCAATTTCTCTTCTTTTAGTTCCTTTCCACACCTACTATGAAAATCTCATTCTATATAGGTCATTTGAAGAGCTAGCAATAGAATTTGCTTTGCAAGATTCTTGCAGGCCTTATTTTGAAACACTGATGTTCAGGATTGAATGTAGAGTTTTATTTTAGAATCATGTGTATCTTACTCAGTTTTAGAAATACTTTAGATAATACTAGTAATTAGGTGCATCACCTAATTAGATAGGATTTCTTTTCAATTTTCCCTTCCCCTTTTCTATCCAAAAAATCATAGTAGCCAAATTTATTAAAAATCTTAAGAGAACCAACCCTCTTTAGAGGTTCTTCTCAGTATAGATTCACCCACACTAAGAAAATACAATTATATCAGTTGAAGAGAGGGTGTGTTTTACACATCTTCAAATAGGTTACACTCTAGAGTGACAAAATAAACCTCATAAGAAAAGTCAGAGGGAGGAGTAGATAAAACAAAAAGTTGTAAAGTGGTAGAAACTTTAGAGGTGATAAGCATTAAAAAATAGTGCTTTACTAAGGAGGAATAGAAAGATAAAATAGGTACATAATTATATAAAACAATTAATGAGAACATAGAAAATGATCCCAAGAATGAATGGTTATTATAAGAAACTTAGTCTGGGGGCACTAAAATTTGAAGACTAGTTTAGTCTCAATTGAATTACTTTAGGACCCAATTGGAGACAAAGGAGATGAATCACAATTTAAGCCTATATCTTCCACATAATGGAAATAAATGAACCTATATCTAGCCTCATCACCTCATATCACAACAATGGTACCTATAAAAATAGTTCACATAATTTTTACTTCTTAAGGGGTATGCATTGTATTAATCTAAAATGTCCAAATTGGTAGTTTGAGTGTGGTTTTTGACACCCAATCCATAACTCTTTTTTTCATGCTCTTGTGACCCTTATAGACATATTTTTTTCATTATCAGTCATTCAAAACCTTTTGAATGATGATTCCACCTTATCCATGTTATATTTCCCAAGCCAATCCTATCCCTCTAGGTCCCAAACATATAGGATAGGAGTGCCATACTTGTAATATAACATCAGACCATATGGTGTCCTATTTTTGGCATTCCTATATAATTACACTTTGATCCCCAATGATCATTTTCATTTGATTCCTATACTTAATCATGGAATCCCAACATGAATACATCTAACCCATGACCAATAGTTCACTAAAAAATCCCATCCAAATGTCATTTACAAATGGGAGGTGGAAAATCTTACAAATCGAGCAAGAATACAAGAAAATTACTAAGGAAAATTTCCCTATTCTCTACATACAATCACCCAACATAGCTACAAACATATTCAAACTCTTATAGTAGTCCCTAACCACCTCAAACACTCTCAATTTGGTATTATTTCATCTACATCACACTATTTCATATAAAAAATTAGGTGGGAGAACTACATATGGCTTGATCGCTCTTCAAAGTATTGGTATGTAGGCAATGTCCCCACACAAGTGGTGTGGATCACATGTTCAGTGAATCTTACACATACTAACCCCCCCTTTTTAAGTGATTCAAATCCTATTTTATCAAGCATGATGGAAGGTTAGGGTTTGAATATTAAACAATCTCTATGGTGAGCTTTGTCAACATTCAACACTTAGGATTTCATAGGCAGGCTCATACCAACATAGCACAAAACCTAAAAGGTTTCATGTCTTTGTGACTAGTTTGGACAATAGTGGTAGAAGTGGATAATAGTGCCAAAACCTGAAGTGTCATATTTTTGGTGGTCCTATCATTTCATTTAAAAGAAGATAGATTTTTATTTGTAATACTATCTCAGTCTTGTACATCTAGTTTTAGACCTTGTATCATCTGTATCAGCCTATTTCCAACTAAGTCATATTTTCTCCTTATTTATTGTTATTATGAGAAAGGTAAAAAAGACAAATAAATTATACAAATTAGGACTATAATTATTGTAAAATGATTTAATAATTTATTAATCTAGACCCTTAACTAAAATATGAATAAGACTCCATTATTCTCAAAAAAATTAAATCATTTGGTGAACTCGACATACTTTGTTTGCACACAAAAATCCTAGAAACCCTAGAGAAAACTCCTTGATGATTTCCAGTATTTTTCTAATTTTTCTTGCATATATAAATCAAAATTCCACATTTTTTTTTTAATTCACCATAATAATTTTAAAAAACTATTTCTTTCAAACCCTAGTTGAATATGCTATGTCCCTTTGCCTTTTGAGATATCACCTTACAACTAAATCACTTTTCATTCTTATTTTATTACATTAAATCAAAAATGGATCTCACTTATTTCAAAACATTTCTTACAAATAATAAAGAGTCCATACTCATTCCTATCATGTATATGAATGATGATGTTTACTATATGTTAATGCAAAGCTTCATTCTTTCCCTTTCATGCTTACATTTATAATATGGAATGATATTAAGAAATTTTTTGCTAAACATGTTAAAATCCCCTTCCTTCAAAGCAATGTTCACTTTTCTTTAATACAAGGTTTCATTACATACTTTCTCTCACTCATGTGGAATAATTTTAAACTCTATGTTGCTAAGCATGTTAGAAATGTCATGTTACAAGTAAAAAAATTTGTGAATTAATGAAAATTTACATGCTCTTTATCCTTTGTTTATTATCTCTCATGTGGAATATTATTTATAATCATATTTATATATAACTTATAATTCCAATTACATGCATTTCAGCGCACATACATAGTTTCTACCTAGATACATATAACTCTTTAGCTACTTTTGAGTATTTCCCTATCACTAATAAACACAAGAAAACACCAGCAATTAAATTTATTCCTCCTCCCTTCAAACTTGGTACATCTAGCTCTTATCTTATACCTACTACCATCTCTATGCCTATAGTAGATAATGTGGTACATGTTATCACCCAAGTTTATGAAGATAGGTAGGTTGATTACACCCATGGATATAGCTTTGTCACTTAGGTTAACACTCCTTCCAATATAGTTTTATTTCTCAATCTCTTTCAATGATTAGATGTTTATAAAGATGTTTTGTATGTAGCCCTTCATAATACTAGAATTCCTATTTCCATTGAACCATCTTATGTCACCTCTATCCTCAACACAATGTAATGGACTGAAGATCATATTTAATTTGAGAAAGAGGATTTATCCCCACACCACATCATCAAACAACATCTACCTTTTTATATTCAATTAAAAATTAATGATGTAGGTTAAAAAATGTGTTAGTTGATAACGGTTTAGAACTCAACATTTGCAAGATTACTTTTCTTAAACATCTTAATATACAACCTATAGATCTAGACCATTATGACATGAACATAAGAGGTTTTGACAAAATTCCATGGAAAGTCATGGGTCAAAGAACACTCAATCTTACTTTAGGACCTAAGACATTGTCAACTACTTGCCAAGTCATGCCAAATGACCTCAATTATAATTTATTACTTGGTCAAACATGGATTCATGATATGCATGTCATCCCTTTCACACTCCATGCTTATATAAAATTTAGTCACAAAGGCTACATCTACACATTCCCAAGAGACAATGAACCTTTTAAATACTACCATTTTGTTGAATCTCCATATAATTACATTTTGCACTTTAATATTAATAACATACCTACACAACCTGTTAATCATAGTGTACCTTTAGACCATGCAAAACATCAAAATATTCCAAGTTCTATAATAACACCGATATCAAATCACCAATTTACTTCCACGTTCACATTTAAATGTCTTAATAAGATGGGATGTCAAGGTAAAGCTTTTAGAAATCATAAACAAGGAATTTTCAACCCTATTGAGTCATACACACAACATGGAAAGTAGGGACTAAGATATCAATTTATCCTCCTTCATGATAAACCTTCTTCCACTACTTCAAAGCATATAATGTTTTATCCACCCATTGCACTTGTAGACCATATAGTTAATCATACTTATACATTATCATTGGTGTATCTTGATCTCATGGATGAAATAGTTTCACTAGATATGTTCACATTAGATGAATTCTCTAATGATGAATCCTTCTTATAGTTTCTCAAAGCATATGAGGACCTCCTATCTTGCTATCATAAAAACATATTTCCTCATCACACAAATGCCTGTGCTTACTTTAGATAAAATTTAGATTCTCTCCAAGACATACTAGTTGATTTAGATGATATTATTCCTACAACCCCATACACACTAGATCATTCCACATTACTTAATGAGGAAATAGTTTATTTCAATTTTGGAACTGGTCAAGATCCCTACATTTTCTTATTAGTCATTACCCTACAAAAGGAAGAGGATATAAATATTCATCAAACTTTGATATATTTTCTAGATTTATTTTCTTGTTCTTACTCAAATATGCCAGGAATTGATGTATTTATAGTAGTTCATTAGATTCCATTATATCATGATGATAAATTTATTAAGCAAAAAATTCACAAAATGCATCCTAAGGTGGCTATCTTAGTCAAAGATGAGATCTAATGCCTCTTATATGTTGGTTTCATTTGAATAGTAATACAACCTAGATAGATTTCTAATATAGTCTCTATGGTTAAACCCATAGACAAATTCGGTGTTGTTCTGATTCTCAAGATTTAAATAAGTCATGCCCAAAAGATGATTTTCCCTTGCCTAATATTGACATGATTATATATTCCACAATCAGGTATGAAATTTTATCATTAATAGATGGCTTTGTAGGATATAATCAAATCTACATTGATGAACAAGATCAAGAGAAAACATCTTTTACAACACCTTGGGGTACATTTTGTTACATTATCATGCCTTTTAGATTAAAAAACACTGGAGCCACATATGAGCATACTATGATGCATATCTTTCATGACTTAATTCAATACACTATCAAGGATTATTTAAATGATATATTAGTTAAATCCAAACAATATGAACATCACACCATCAATTTATGATAGCTTTTTCAATGACTCAAGTAATACAATGTTTGATTAAACCCAAATAAATGTGTGTTTTAAGTTACGTTAGGGAAACTCCTAGGTTTCGTTATTTTTTAGCATGGCATAGAGGTTGACCCTAAGAAATTCAAAGCCATTTTTGACATGAAACCTACAATAAAATCAAAATAACTTTGATCCTTAAAAGATAAGATCCAAGTAATCCACCATTTTGTAGCTTAACTTGCTGATAAAACTCAATCATTCACTCGATTATTAAAGAAAGATACAAATTTTGTTTGGTACCAATCCTGTTACGAAATCTTTGACATAATAAAAAAATGTCTATAAATATACCTATTCTAATACCACCTATACCTAATAGGCCTCTCCTAATATATATTTCAATAATAGATCATGCATTAGGATCACTCTTAACACAACATGATGATCAACATACCAAGCAAGTAGTTTATTACATTAGTCACACATTAGTTGATTATGAAAAAAATTATATCATGATGGAGAAATTGTCTAGCATTAGTTTTTTCCACACAATAACTTTGACATTACATGATCAATAATGAGACTCAAGTTATCAAAAAATTATATCCCTTAAAGTTTCTAATGACAAAACCACATCTCTCTAATCACATCACAAAAGGATGTCATTAATAGAGTTTGACTTAAAGATAGTTTTATAGAAATCAATAAAGGGCCAAATCATTATAGACTATTTGGTAGCTACACCATTATTGGACACTAATCCTATTATGATACATTTAGAGATGATTTTACTACCTATTCTACTCATTCTAACACATATACCATGTTCTTTGATGGTTCTCAATATGCATCAATCATAGGATCAAGCATTGTCTTTGTTAACCCTTCTGTTTGCATTGTCACTATTTCGTATTGATTAAGTTTCTCCTACACCAATAATACCATAGAATATGAAGCACTTATCATAGGTCTCTTTACTGACTAATCCCTACAAATTAGATTTATTCAAGTCTTTAATGGCTCCCAAATTTTGGTCAATCAAGTCAATGATTCCTATCAAACAAAATCAGAACATCTTATTCCATACCAAAACATGGTATAATGTTTATCATCATAGTTCAACTACTTTTCTATAGAAATTATACCAAGAAAAGATAATCGACATGTAGATGCAATGGCAAGTATTGTATCTCTGATTCCTATTGACATCAATGATGATCAAGTTATTTTTAAAATTATATGAATACAAATGCCATGAATATCTAATGCATATTTGATTTCCCTTTCTATCTTAGACACTATGCATAGTTCCATAACTCTAGAGTCATTTTTTGATATTTATAACTTTCTAAAAAAATCTATTACATCAGACACTTTCTCACAAAATGATAAATGAACATTACACAAATAATCACTCTAATATATCATCATTTGTGGAGATATTTTAAGTGATCCTTTGATGGACAATTTATTCAATACTTGACTTTAGCATAAGCAAAAATTATTCTTATATAGATACATGATAGTCAGTGTGGTGGTCACTTCAGTGAAAAATCCATGTCACACAAATTTCTTTGATAGGGATACTATTAGCCCACCATGGAATATTAATGTTCATAATATGCAAAGCTATGTGATAAATGTCAATGACACAATAACCTATAGCATGCACCATAAAAATAGTTGTAGCCTATTGTCTCTTTATGTCAATTTATGTTATGGGAATTTTATCTTATTGGAAAGATTAACCCTAAGTCCGATGATGGACATAAGTTCATCATCATAGCTAAAAAATACTTTACTAAGTGGGTGAAAGCCATTCTAATTCAATCTACCATAGGTGAGGACATTTGTAGCTTCCTCATGAATCATATTATTTCATGATTTATATTACTTGTAGTCATCACTTATGATAATGAAACATCATTCAAGAACAAAAATATAAAGAAACTTTGCACAAAATATAAGATTGAACACACATTCTCCACTCTGTACTACCCACAAGGAAACGGTCAAGTAGACGCTACAAATAAAACCATTAATAACATTTTGAGCAAAATAGTGACCAAATTTGGAGATGATTGACACAATCAACTACTTTATGGTTTATGGGCATATCACACAAGTATTTGTATGCTCACAAAATCCACTCCTTATTCACTCATTTATGGCATAGAGGTAGTTTTACCATTAGAATTAGAAATTGCATCTATGCATGTCTCCCTTAAAGGTATCCTCACTGATGACCAGTATCATGAAAAACATCTACACTAGCTAGAGAAGTTAAACCATACATTCATTCAAGTATCTAAACATTTCAAAATGTACCAGCAACTTATATAATGATCTTACAATAAATGAGTTCACACTAAAGAGTTCAAATTAAGTGATCTCATTCTTAAAGAAAATCTTTACAATGTCAATGCCAAAAATTAAATCAAAGGAAAATTCAAACAAATCTACCTAGGTCCATACATCATTACTAAAAATCTTAGCCATAAATTTTATCATCTAGCCTCATTTGAAGGAAAGAAAATAAAAAATCCAGTGAATATCATGCATCTACATAGATTACATGTATAGTATTTCATTATAAACATTGTATTTTGCATAGTTTCTCTCTACTTGTACAAAAATTTTCAATTTATTTTACATAATTCATTTATGATTGATTTTACATATCTTATTTCAAAAATAACAAAAAAAATATAACATGTCAAAATACAAAAGAAACACTCAAATAAATCAAAGCATCAAAACATTTTCAATTGTATGTATTATCCATGTTTTACATTTTTACTACTATTTTAGACTTACAATTTGTTTTTATATGATATTTTTTGTCAATTTATCTACATTACCATGCTTCACTTAATCTCTTTTGATTGCATGAAGTGACACCTAGATCCTTGATTGCTTCACTCTACCCATTGAGGGGGCATCCTTCATACATTCGAGACATACATCAACATATCTACCGACTAGGGGCATCTTCTACATGACTACACCATCCAAGTTATGTCATTCCTACAACACATACTCTAGTTATCATGTTGATGTACATTGCTTACTAGCTTACATAGATTACTCTATCGACACTCACTAGTATATATCACTTGTGTATTTCTTAGCATCTACCTAATCTTGTACTACATGTTTTGCATACTTTCACTTCTTGATTTGATTAGTCAAAATGTCATTGTATTTTTAGTATTTACATGCCTTCCTTTCTTTATTTGAGTAGCTATATGTTATTACATTTATCAATTCCTATTTTGTCTCTTATGTGTGCCTTAGGACATTTGCCAATGTCCTTTTCTTGTACTCTTCTATGTGTCTGTGGCCCTCATGCTAACCTTGCTTCTTTTTAATTTATGTGTATGTGGTAATTTGAACATACCTTATATGCTTTATTTCCCAATTTGAGTTACATGTTCCCATGTGCATTATTTACTTTGCCCCTTGGCCACTATTGTATGCTTCTTACCATGCATGTTTGTTTGCTTGTTTGCTTCATAATTATTTGCAATTCCATGATGCACATCATGAATTATCTTTCTTTCTTAGATGCCATGATGGACATCATACTCCATCCTTACTTAACAACTAAAAATTAACTTGATTTCTAGTTTTATTTTAATATACTTCACATGATATTACATTTTTACATCTATCTAGGCATACCCTTGTTGATCTAACACTCTCCAATACAAACTATGCTATATCTTGAGACATATTTTTGGTTATCATTGCTATATCATAAATTATATATCATAACACAATTGTAGGGATTTTTATTCTAAGGGCAGTCATTTTAGGGTCTTCATTCCTACCTTTAAAAGAGGGAGCAACAAATAAGGGTTTTGTCATAGAGATTAGAGCCCTTTACTAGTCAAAAATTAGTTCTTAGAACACTCAAAATAGCAATATGAACCCCAATAGGCATAATAAACTAGAAACATAGTGATGATTATATAACAATGATTAGAAATAGTAAAGGACAAGAGTGTCATATTTGGACTATAGTACTAGATAATAAAGTGTCTTATATTCATCACTCTTATCCAAACAACAAAAAAATAGATTTTATAGAAACAGTTAGAAAGGTAAGTTTAGTTTCAATTTTCTAAACCATAATTCAATGTAGATTGGGCAATTTTAGTACAATTTTACTCAAAAAATCTAGCTATAGGGAGCATCATGCATGGCATGATGGCTTTTGCTTCCAGTTTTAGATTGGACAATTGGTAAAACTTCTAGATCAGAATCCATGTTATAGAGACTAGTGATTAGGGGAAATGTGCATGACAAATTTACCTTATTTTCTTTTAATTTCATTACATTACCTAGGTATTATCAAAACTTACATGCCTTATTCCATTTGTAGGTGGTTGGCATCATTTCACAGTGGTTTTAATATAAGTCTAGTTCTTAGTTTTGGAGTGGATTTCATACAAGCCTAGTCTCCACCTTTCAAAATGGTTAATATTGGCCTAATTCTCATCACACATTTACCTATCCATGCCATATTATCAAATTATAAACCATTCATGGGCTTCATGAGCTATGTCATTCAACAAACATTCATACTGGTATCATTTTATAGTTCCACACTTTAGGGGTAATGATGGAGTGAAAGGACTAGATATCCTTTGTATTATTGAGCCACTTATTCAGAGGGATTGGACACATGGTCTAAAAATTGATTAATACATGCATGATTGCATAGCTTAACTTAGTGGGAGATGTTAGAGCCAAAGGGCTAACCTTTATATTCTTGAGTCACTCTCAAGGAATTGAGTACTTATCTATGTTCATGATATTATTGTCAATTTAACACATACACAGCATCACTCAACATCACAATAGGTTTTTTATTGGTTCATATACCCAGTTAGGTGTATTCATTCCTTTCTCTTCCTATATATTTTAAATAGCTTTTTTATGTTCTTATTTTAGACATAGTGTGTCTAGTAAGAACTGATCTACTCTTAGTTTTCTTTTGTATATTTTCACTTCATGATGTGCTCTCTCTATACACACTCAACATCACACATCCTCATGGGCTTCACCCATATAGGTAAGTTTAGGTACACTTTCTACTTTTCCTTTATCTTATTATTTCACTTTACTACATCACTACCATAGAGGGGGGAAAATGTAGTCATATAAAATGTCTATATTGGTAGTTTGAGTGTGAATTGTGAAACCTTTTCCATAGCTAATTTTTACATACTCTTGTGACCCTTATAGACATCTTTTTGCTCATTACCAATCATCTCAAATCTTCTGAATGATGATTCTACCTTAGCTAGGTTATATTTCCTAAGCCAATCCTATCCGCTTAGGTCTTGAATATATAGGATAAGAGTGTCATACTTGGAATATAGAAATGGATCATAGGGTGTCCCATTTTTGATGCTCTTATCCAAATACACTTTGAGCCCTAATGATCATTTCCATTTGATTCCTATCCTTCATCATGTTGGCCTAACATGAATACATATAACCCATGACCAATAGTTCCCTCTAAAATCCCATCCATAGGTCATTTACAAAGGGGAGGTGGAAAATCTTATAAAGAAATCAAGAATACAAGCAAAATACTAAGGCAAATTTCCCTATTCTCTGCATATAATCACCCAACATAGCTGCAAATATATTCAAACTTTCATACCAATCCATAACCACCTCAAGCACTCTCAATTCGGAATTATTGCATATACATCCCACTATTTCAAAAACAAGTGGGAGAACTACATATGTATTGATCCCTCTTAAAAGTATTGTATGTAGGTAGTGTGCTCACACAAGGAGTGTGGATCATATGTTCAATGCATCTTACACACACTAACCCCCCTTTTCAAATGATTCAAATATCATTTTATCAAAAATGATGGAATGTTAGGGTTTTAAGATTAAATAATCTCTACAGTAAGTGTTTTTGACATTTAGCACTCAAGATTTCATAGGTAGGCTCATATCGACACAACATAAAAACCTAAAAAGTTTCAAGTATCTATGACTAGTTTGGACAATAATAGCAGAAGTCGATAATAGGGTCAAACCATGAAGTGTCCTATTTTTGGTGGTCTTATCCTTTCATTGAATGAAATCTATATTCTAATTTGTGACACAGTCTCAGTCCTACCTAGCCAATTTCAAACTTTGTATTAGCCTATTTCTAGATAAGTCATATTTTCTCCTTATTTATTGATATTATTAGAAAGTTAAAAAAAGATAAATTATACAAATAAAGAATATAATTATTGCAATATTATTTATTAATTTATTAATCTAAACCCTTAACTAAAATAGGAATAAAACTCCATTATTCCTAAAAAAAATTAAATCACATACACAAGCTCCTCATTCCTCACCTATTATTACAACTATTATTCTAATAAGTATAACTATTACAAAGCCAATTTTGTAAATCCTAGTCCTAGAACCTATGATCAAGGTTGTGGCACCCCCCATAAAACCTTTAAAATACCCTATTTTAGTTGATTTCATGTTGGTGATGGATTATTTTCACAATTTTCTTAATACCCCTCCTACCTATTCATTCTTTGCTTCCTCAAGCCCTAAATCCTATACATTCAATAAGTTCATTTCAAATATTTGGTTTCCACCACCATTTTGTCTTCCCAAATTATTCCCTCTAAAACATCCACTCCATTATGCCTACTAATTGGTCATATAGCCTAAAAAAAATTTGAAACCATTACAACATAGAAGGGATTGGTGAAAGGAAAGCTAAAAATTGACACATTAGCCCCAAATAAGGTTATTGGTTGAAGAATATTGTTGGGATATTGATGGTAGGTGTTGTCATTGACATCTATAAGGCATTTGCAATGAGAAGGTGGTCTAGCATGTGTAGTGACATGGAGCATGGTAGTCTAATGTGTTTGGTGTAGTTAGATGCTTGCATGAAGGTTATTTGGATGAATGTATGGTGGAATGTAACATGGTATGCTATTTAAATACATGATATTACAATTTTATATGTAGGTTAGAGTGATTTCATAAGGTTCTCATGAAGTATGTAGGTCTAGTAGGTTTGACCATGCATGGTTGGCTATAGGGTTTTGAGTCCTATGGCTTATATGCCATGTTATGGAGATTAGTATTCTTGTAATATTAATTTTATACATGTTTATGGATCAAAGATGCTAGGTATATGAATTCTAATTGGTTTTCAATATTTTTTGGCTATTGGCCTTGTTGGCCTAGGTGGGCTTGTGAGGCCTTCTAAAGGGTCAAAGGGTATTTACAGGTTGGTAAAGCTTGTATTTTCATGGGAGATGGTAAATAAAGTTTTTTATATCATTTTTATGAGATTTGAGGTCAGATAAGGAGATACAAAGTCAAGAAAAGTCTTCATGTGTTTTAGAGGGTCCTCAAATGGTATATTTTAAGCTCAAGAGGAAATTAGCTCAAGTATACTTTTCATGGGGACTTAATACTTTTGGATAAGGTGGATAGGGTTCCTAATAAGTATTTATAATCTTTATTTCATTTATTAAGGTCTTATTATTTATGAATGATTGATAAGAAGGTAAGTAGGATTTTATGGTCTAAAACCCTAATCTTAGACCTGATTAGAGAAAGATTTTTGGATATAGCCTATAATGGATTGGTTGACTAATTTTGACTATTAGAAGGTATATATGACTGATATAGTCATATAAAAATGGTAGTGGTGTGTCAGGGCAATGAGCATAAGGTACATAAATATGCTTGTTTCTAAAGATTTTGGTACTACAGGTAGAGTTAACTAGGTCAATGCATGCAAGTTATTGGAGATTGAATAACAAGAATTGTTATTGAATTACATAAAGTTTTTATGGAAATAAATATTCATGGTTTAAATTATTATGGTCAATCAAGTTGACAAGTCACTAATCTACAGATAGTGAAAATAGTGACTTAGCTCAGTTAGAGTGAGAAGATAAATTGTGAAGGTGATCAGATGTGTAGGGATGACTTTGAGAGTTTAATGGTGATAAAAATGTTGTATTCACTCTATCCATGCATTTTAATTATTTTATATTCTTGAGTTATGATTAGGGTATTGACTCAATGTTGACCTTCTTGGTCTTTTTGAGTCTATGTGAGCTAGTGCAGTGAAAATGGTTGGTAGTAGAGTTTTTCCTATCAGAGCCTATGATATAATTATAGGAAAGTGATTTAGGGTCATTTTAGGATATTTTTAATTATTTTTAATATCTTATTTAATCTATTTTATGTGAGATAAAGTAATGTTTCCATGACTATTTTTTGGAATTTGTAGGCAGTTTAAAGTGGCCTATTTAGAGAGGCTAGTTTGAGCTTTTATGAGAAAATTTTGAAGCGAGTAAGAGATTTTTGGTATTATATTATTATTATACCTTAATTAAATTTATTTTTATTCATATTTTTCCTCTATTTTGGTTGGATCAATCAAATATCTTTGAGTAAGTTTCTAATGTGCATGACTAGTTTGAGTAGGTCATATGGAGTGAGTTAGTTTGGATGGTTTTGAGTTGTGTGATGATGAATAATAGATTTAGTAATGTTTTTTAGGTAATTCATGAACTATAAATGTTATTTTTTAGGTGATTTTATGATAAAATCATCTGTGTGCTTTAGTTCAAGAAGACAGTGTTTTCTATGTGTCTAGGCCTATTGGTGAGTAGGCTAGAATGGCTTGGTTCAAGGTATGAATTAGATTTCCATGTATTTTTGACCAATTTTTTAGTGATAAATAATATATTGGAATCATTTTTTATGTGATTCATTAATTTATTAATGTTTAAGACGGACCGAGGAGTCCAAGGTGTAATGTGTTGGTTTGTAAGCCTAATTCATTTAGGTCTATTTAGGCCTATTTGGTGTTTTGGGTTGTAAGGGAAATAACCAACATAATGTGTGTATGTCTCTTACATATAAAGTGTATGAGGATATATTTAAAATATAAATATATCATGTAAATAATATTGGCTGACCAAGATGGGTTAGATGAGATTATGGTATATATACTAGGCCTAATTGGCCTATTTGAAGTGAAGAAGGGGGTATGGACAAAAGCAAAGGAAAAAGCTCAATAAATGAGAAGAGATAGGTATTAGAGGACCATAAAAAGTTGAAGAGGATCAGTATTTTTTTAATTATCATTTTCATGATCTAACAAGTCATTATACCTAATAGTCTAAAGGGTGACCTAGTTGAGTGAATGAGCTAGGTGTGTCTGCCTAGAGAAGAGAAGTAGATTACAAATGTTATAGCAAGAGAAGGTCATAATCAAGTGTAGAAGACACAATATTAGTGGTGTATATTATATTTGAGGTGTTTGAGTGGGTTTTTAATCACCTATTAGGTTTTATCATCCTTGATAGTTGGAGCTAACTAAAGGTATAATAGGTACTAGACTAAATTAAGGGGTGGGTGCTCTTTGATTAGTTGATGCTGATATAAAAGTCTCATGTTTGTGATATATTTATAGAACTATAGTCTATTTTTTTTAAGGCTTGAGAGTGGTTTTTATCCCCCTAGAGGGTTTCCCACATAATGATGTTTTCATATTATGTATGCCCTTGATCATGCTTTCAATGTATAAGCTTTCATGTTCAGATTTATAGATCAAATTGATATATGATGAATGGGTTTTGGAATTAAATGTGCATCATTGTCTACTAGTTAACCCCCCTCTTAGTAGCTAATTCCAATAATTGGTATCATATTAGGAACTTTGAAGGAGGCTTGATAGCCTATAGGTGATCCAAAGTAGCTTAAGGAATGATGAAGACAATGTTCATCTTATTTATAGTGATGGATAAGTCTGTGAAGATCAGAGTTGAAGTCTACATGAATGTATACATATTAGCACTATAAAATTCAAAGAAGAAAGATTATACTAAGGCCAAATCCAAAATCAAACCTGAGTTTTATGGTAGGGTTTATTGAATATGGTCTCTTGGTCAACAAGCATGATAGGTACAAATGTGTCCAAGTGTCTTGAAAGGTAGAGGTATATAATTGAAGGAGAAATTGATCATCAAGTAAGATAAGCTATGCACTACTAAGAGGACCATTGGTGATTTTATTTATTATTTTTTGATCATGTCTATCTAATATGTTTAAGAAAGGTTGTGTTAAGCAAAAGAAAGATCAAACCTATGTTGATAGACAAAAGGACCTTAAAGGCATATTGAAAGAGAGTCCTATTTTTATTAGGTCTCCATGAGACTTAATAAGTGTATGAGATCTAATGAAGATTTATAAGTAAGAGCGAATGGTTTTTGGATACCTATGCATGGAAATACTCATATAAAATGGAAACAAAGTATATGACAAGGTCTGGTTCATTAAGATAAATCTATAAGTGTGTGTTTTTGCAAGAAAATCTCCATATAAGTTGATTGTGTCTCAATGTCTCTTAATTGATAGACTAATGTGACTTACTAAGTTTAATGGTGACCTTAAACTCTCAAGATGACTGATCAAAGTGTTTGAAATTGTTCTCTAGGTAATGTTTAAAGGAACCTAAGTCATAATAGGGGTATTAGAGTTGAGAATTATCTTTCAAGACCTATGTTATTCAAGATGAGAATTAGTGTTCAGGATTTATAATGCTTGGAGCTGATCTAAGAAGTATGTTTTCTTGTTTTTTGTGTCTTTTTAATAGTCACAAATTTTCTAAATATATTTCTTATTGTTGTAGCTTTGCAAAATTGCTTGTGAGCTTGAAGGAGATTGTGGAAAGTGATCTTAAAGTTTTTATGGTGAGTGTCCTATTTCTTTATTGTCAAGGTGACCTCATAAGGTCATAGAGGAGTGTGATGGCATCATGAAGAAAGTTTGAGTAATATGAGGTTGATAGTTATTCTAAGTTTCTTGTCAGGGTTCTGAGTATGCTTATTGTAGATGTTGAATCATGTTGTTTCAAGAGATATATTTGGATCTATGCCTTGTAGATGACATGTTTCATAAAGGGAGAATGATATAAGGATCATTGAATGCTTCTAATTATGTTGTTTGGTCTTTTTTACATATCTAAAGATGTCATAAGTTCTAAGCTTTTATAATAGGGTCTTAACTATGAGGGTGAGGTTAATCCTTTGAGTCAATTTGAAGGGCTTTCATGAAGAGATCAGTGGACTAAGAGGTTGGTTATGACCTTAAGGTCATGTAACATGATTTTTTTTATTATGGTATGTTATGTTGGGTGTTTTGAAGGAAATATTGCTTATCAAATGATTGATAGATAGTAAGTGTATACACAAAATTATATGATTATGTGTTTTTATGAAGTGCTTTGAAGAGTTCTTAGCCATAATGACTTTTGGTGCCTAAATGATAAATGGTTGAGGTATTTGAGGTCTCTTTATATGCTTCATGAGATATTTATTTAGGTGGTGAATCATGTGAGTTCTTTAGAAGATATGTTCAAGTCTCCTAGTCCTAAGGTGACTTTTTGATTAATTTTTTGATACTATATTTGAGTAATAATTATAAGGAGATGGAAGAAGATATTTATATGAGGTCACGAGGAAGATAGTCATGAGTAATTCCTAGGTGGTTTGAGTCATTAATGAGATCAAACATGAGTTTTGTGGTCAAAAGTTAGAGTTGATTGCCTAGAAAGTGCCCAAGTTACTTATATAGTGTTCTAAGGTGGATAGAAGTTTGAAAATGAGTGATTCAAGTCATTTTTGATGTGTCAAAAGAGGGAGGATGTATTCGATATGTCCATGAGGTTCTTAGGTATTAATTTTCCCTTTTTTTCAAGGTGACTGCTATAGATAATGAGCCTATATGCATAGACTGCTTGGTTTCAAGGGTCACTTGAAGAATGAATATGTGTCATGAAGAATTTTTTTCTCAAGAAGGTCTATAGATATTATTGAGACATGTTTGAGGTGGTTTCATAGGTTAATGTATGATTGTATTCTAGGTGGAGCATTTTGAGTGGTCTCTAGCTCTTCTTCTCAAAAGCATGTGTTTGGAGGCTTAGAGGAAGGTAATGTTCCCAAAGGTGTGGAGGCTTTAAATTTTTCATGGATGCTATTTTTGGTGGTCTTCAGGTGTGGTATCTAGCTTAGGGGTCATCATTGAATAGAGGTTGACTTTTGACCAAAGTTTACTTTAAAGGCCTAGTCATTTATGCATGATTGAAAAAGAGGTCATTCTTTGGAGTTGAGTTATGAAAGTTTCAAATCAGTTTAATTTGAAAAATAGGTTGTTGGAACAAGTCTTATAGTGGTCTAAAGGTGAGCATATTGCAAGTTATTCAAATTTTTGTCTTCTAAGAGATGTAATTGGCTAAAAGGCTAAAGAAGGAAGTATGCTAAGGACGATTAGTTGGATTCTCATTCTTGTCATGTCTTAAGGAGAATAGTATTGGACTTCATATATGGAGTTTCATGTCTTTAAGTATTAAGGGAAAAGAGTTATGAGGTATGTAGTGGCCAAATAGGGTTATAAGGGGTCTAAATAGGCCTAGTGAAGAAAATGAATATTGTTCAAGAAATTTTCCAAATAAGGTTGTCATTTTTGGTTCTAGTTGAGCATTTTGGTATATTATTAGCATGATTTGGGTTTAGTTTTATGATTGGAGTTCTCTTGGTGCTCTATGTGGTGCCTTGAAAGTAATGATAAGTGAGTCTATATGGAGCTTTGGTACTCTTGTTGCTATTTGAAGTGATGGTAGTTATTTGTAAAGGTCTTGTAGGTGTGCATGGGTTGTGTATACTAAGGGAGAGCATTCAAAGTGTAGTAGGGTTCTAGGGGGAGCTATGTTACCATGCAATTGGTGATAGGTCTAATGATCTAGGTATCTTGGGAGTAGTTTCTAAGTATAAGCACATTCCAAGGGGGAGTTATGCTTGTTTGAGGTCAGAATGGTACTCTTTTAGATGTATTAATATAGGTGAGATTGATTCCATGTGTTTTCTATAGATTATTTGATTTATATGGTGAGAATTGTTGAAGGGTGTCCACTTTGTTATTTTAGAAAAGGGGGAGAAAGAAAAGGAGTGTTGTCATTAATGAAAAAGGGGGATATTGTTGGGATATTGATGGTAGGTGTTGTCATTTGTTATGCCATTAACCATTGGTGTGTATAGGGATATGTGTTGTTAACTTGGGCTTACATTCCTCTTTTATTTACTTGTTACATTTCTCTATGTTCTTAGATAGGTCGACCTATTTAATAACCTTGGCTAAGTAGACTCTGTATAGGAGGTAGTGGTTAGTCTTTAAGCATGATGTGTGAAGTACTATACTAATAGTGCATTGTTATGGAGGTTTCCCCCTCAAAGTGGCTTTGCTATATTATCTAATATTCTGTTCTACTATTAATTATTATTGTGTAATCTGTCATATTTTCTTATTTTGTGAAATATTAAATCATTCTATGCAAATATCTAAGTAATTTCTTTACAAGTGGTATCAGAGCTTCGATTTGGGAAAGTTTCCTATGGCATTTTTTTCTAGATCTAACAAGGCATGGCTTCTGGGAGTAGTGAAAGAAAAAAAACAAAACTTTTAATCTAAGAAGAATTAATTTTTTTTGTCACTACAATATTTCTTAAAACATTTTTTTAATAAAATATTTAAGAGAAAAATAAAAATAAAAAATAAGTCTATATTTTTTCCCCTTACACATTTGAAGTTGTTGGATTCATCTCGGTGAGATGATCATAATGGTGTACTCTATTGGTACACTTTCTTTTTGGGTTCAAAACCCTCATAGGGTTTTTTTATGGTAAGTTATTCAACTCAAGAAAGAAAAGGGGCACCAATAATTACTAAGACTCCTATCAATGACATGGAATATAGAAATTTAGCTTTGATGATTTGTTAGCTTCAAGAGGACATAAAAAACATGGTGAGGCATGATGACTTTGTTGTAGTCCAAGCTAATGTTTAGGGATGCACAAAGAGATTATTGGAGTTCATAGTGAATTGTTTCATATCACTATGAAATTAGCTACCCTCACATCTCAGTTTTAGCGTAACAATCCTCCATTTTAGCATTCAAATCCTCTTCTCAAAAACTCCCATACTGGTATGAAACTAATGTTGCCAAAAGTGGACATGCATAAGCTTGATGGTAAGGATATTCTCACTTGGATTAACCAAATTAAGATTTTATTTGAGCTACATCAAACCCTTAGTTCTCAAAGGGTGATGGTGGTGTCCTTGTATATCGAACTTGAGCAATTCATTTGGTATCACTAGTTATGTGCTCAAAAGAAAAAGAATGGTGCTCCTATTACATGGACTATTTTTACTAAGGAGTTGAAAACTCATTATCATAATAATGTTTCTGAGAACTATTTTAGACAATTAACCAAGCTATGGTAAACATGACCTTTGAAGGATTATATTCATCAATTTTAGAATCTCTCTTTAAGGGTGGAAAATATCATTAAGAGAAATTTGATAGATCTATTTTAGGGTGGCCTCAAAGGTAAAATCCAATACAAAGTTAGAATGTTTAGCCCAGAGTCTATATCAGAAGCTATCCTTAAGTCACATGTGATAAAAGAAAAAGAGATGGTTAAAAGGAAAAAATTCACTACTGGTTGTGATCACAACTTTCTAACACCATCATTTCCATAGCCCACTAGATTAACATAATGAAAAATTGAGTAAAAGTGAGCCAAAGGGTTGTGTTATGGTTGTGACAGTAAATGGAGTAAAGACCATCATTGTACTGAGAAGAAGCTATTTTACATTGAAGGTGCCAATGATGATGAAGAAGATGTATAAGTACATGATGCAGATGTAAAAGTTATTATGAAATAATTTGAAGACTCTCAACCTACTATTTCATGCCATGCCTTGTTAGGTATTAATACTCCCCAAGGTCTTAAGGTAATGGGTTTCCTATAGAAATAGAAGGTCACTATCTTGATTGATTCTAGGAGCACATGAAAATTCATCCATAGTAAGTTGGTTGCTCATTTAAACTATTTCCTTTATCTCCAAAATTTTAGTTTATGATTGTATATGGTGGTACTATCAATAGTTCAAGAAAATGTCATAGTATTAAGTTGGCCATGGGAGACTACTTATTAAATTCTCTTATGTTTGTTATTCTAATGGGTGGAGCTAATATTGTTTTAGGAGTCTAGTGGCTCACCACTTTGGGCACTATTGAGATGAATTTTCAATAATTATTCAAGCATTTTCATTTAGAAGAAAGGACATTTGAGCTAACAGGATTAAAAGATAAATCTCCCCAATTTTTTAGCTCCCATCAAATGACAAAGATTCTCTATAAGGGTGCTGAAGGATTTGTAGCCCACTTTTTTTATATGGAAGTACAACCAACTTAACCATATCCACCTCTTGATTAGTAATAAAAAATTGATGTTTATTCTATTATTTTTGGATACATGCCAAAAGGAATTCCACCTAAAAACATGCATGATCATTCTATCACACATATTTCTGGTAGTACACCACCCAACATTAGGCCATATAGGTATCCCTATGCCCAAAAAATTGAAATTGAAAATATGGTACAAGATATGTTAGATACAAGAATCATTCACCATAGCCAAAGTGAATACTTGTCACCAATTATCATGGTGAGAAAGAAATATGACACTTAGAGGATGTGCCTTGACTAAAAAGAACTCAACAAGTACACTATCAAATATAAGTTTCTAATTCCTATAATTGATGATTTTATAGATGAATTGAATGGTGATCTTTATTTTATCAAATTAGATCTTCATTTTGGGTATCATCAAATCAGGATCTGTTATGAAGACATACCTAAAATTGCTTTCAGGACACATGAGGTCCATTATGAGTTTTTGGTTATGCCTTTTGGCCTAAAAAATGTACCATCTACTTTTTAGAGTTTGATGAATACTATTTTTAAACCATTTTTGAGGAAATTTATTTTAGTATTCTTTGATGATATCCTCATTTATAGTAAAAATTGGGTAGACCATTTGCAGCATGTGAAACTGGTACTCTCCATTTTAGAGAAAAATAAATTTTATGCCAAACCTTCCAAATTTAATTTTAGGGCTGGTGAGGTTGAATATTTGGGTCATTTGGTATCTTATGAAGGAGTGAAAGTGGATCCTCAAAAAATCCAAGCAATGGTAGACTAGCCAATTCTTAAGACACTCAAGCAACTTTAGGGATTTTTGGGACTTACTAGTTATTACCATAGATTTGTCAAAAATTATGGTAGTATTACAACCCCACTTACCTCTTTATTAAATAAATACTCCTTTAAGTGGAATAATGTAGCTACCCAAGTATTTGAAAAATTGAAATTGGCTATACGCACTACTCCAGTATTGGCCACTCTTGACTTTTCTAAGACTTTTATGGTTAAATGTGATGCATCTGGGTATGGTATGGGTGTTGTACTCATGCAAGAAGGCAGACCACTATAATTTTATATTCATCAATGCAAGGGTAAAAATTAGAACAAGCCCATCTATGAGAAGGAAATGATGGCCATTTTAAATGCAGTTAAACAATAGAGACCTTATCTGATGGGTCATCTATTTTAGGTAAAAATAATCATGATAGTCTTAAATATTTTTTAGAATAAAGGTTGTTATCTTAAGAACAATAGAAATGGGTAACTAAGATGTTAGGCTATGATTTTGAAATATTATACAAAAAAGGAAAGGATAATATGGTGGCAAATGTACTATCTAGAAAATATGAATCAATTGAGGCATTGTTATGTTCCATAACCATTTTACAGGCCAATTGGTTAGAAGAAGCATGATCAGAATGGGAACATGATATTACAACTCATGATTTGATTCAAAATATTCAATAGGGTCTAGATGGAATAGGAAAATTCACATGGAAAGGTAATTAATGTATTATAGTACAAAAATAGATTGTACCTATGTAAGAATTTTCTTCTTAAGCAAAAAATACTTCAAGAACATCATGCAACTCTAATTGGGGGTCATTTAGGAATTTTGAAAACCTATCATAGCATCAAGAAAGATTATTTTTGGGAAGGTCTCAAGGGGGATGTAAAAAAATATGTGGTTGAATGTATGATTTGTCAACAAAACAAAGGCAAAACCATCAAAACTATAGGCCTTTTACAGCCTTTATCTATTCCTCGCTGGCATTAGGAAGAGGTCTCTATGGATTTCATTACAAAGTTACCAAGATCTAATGGTCAAAATGTTATCATGGTTATTTTAGATCATCTCAATAAATATGTTCATTTTTTTCATTATCCTAGCCATTTTTTACTAGTATAATAGCTTCTGCTTTTCTCAATATAGTTCAAAAATTGCATGGGACTCCTAAGATCATTATTAGTGATAGAGGTCCCAATTTTACTAGTATTATTTGGACTAAGTTATTTACATGTTTAGGTATTCAATTGGATCATATTTAATCCTATCATCCTTAATTTGATGGACAAACTGAGGTAGTCAACAAATGTCTAGAAGGATATCTCCATTATTTTATTTCTAGATAAATAGGATAAATGGGTTCATTGGCTACCACTTATTGAATGGTGGTATAATACTTATATTCATAGTTATACCAAAATGTCTCCTTTTGTGGCAATATATGGCTACCACCCTCCAACCATCACTTCCACCTTGAAGGTCCATCCTAAGGTTCATGCGGTTGAAGAACATATTCACCATCAACATGAGGTCCTTGCAAGTTTGTGTGAAAATTTGGCTATGGCCCAAAACTGCATGAAGCAACAAGCAGATCAACATAAAAGTGAGAGGAATTTTTACATTGGTGATTGGGTCTTTGTTCACTTATAACCATACAAAAAAATATAATTGAAGCAACAAAAAAATAATAATAAGCTATCCCCTAAGTATTATGGGCCTTATCAGATCTTGTAAAAAATTGGTAGTGTGGCCTACAAGTTAGATTTTACTTCATCCACTCACATACATCGAATATTTCATGTAGCATGGATAAATAAATTCATTAGACATAGATTTACCATTAAAACATAATTACTATAATTGGATGGGGAATTTAAAGTTATTCTTGATCCTAAGGTGATCCTTCAATGATGCACCAAGAAACTACATTCTAGAGAAATTATAGAATACCTGATCAAATGGAAGAATCTACCATGTGAAGATGCCACTTTGGAAGATGAAGCACTTATGCAGTAGCATCTAGATTTTCCACAATGTTGAGGACAACATTATCTTGAAGGGGAAGGCTTATTATGCCCTTAATCATTGGTATGTCTAGGGATATGTGTGGTTTACTTGGGCTTACATACCTCTTTTATTTACTTGCTACATTTATCTATGTTCTTAGATAGGTTAGCCTATGGAATAACCTTGGCTAAGTATATTATATATATGAGGTAGTGGTTAGTCTTTAAACATTATGTGTGAAGTATTATGCTAATAGTGCATTGTTGTGGAGGTTGCCCCCTCGAAGTGGATTTGTTATATTATCTAGTATTCTTTTTTTATATCAATTATTACTATGTAATCTCTCATATTTTCTTATTCTATGAAATATAAAATCATTCTATGTGAATATATAAGTAATTTCATTACATCATTGATGTCTATAAGGCATGTGTAATGACAAAGTGGTTTAACAGGTGTAGTGAGATGGAGCATGGTGGTGTAATGTGCTTGGTGCACTGAGATGCTTGCATGAAGGTTCTTTGGATGAATGTATGATGTCATGGATCATGATATGTTATTGAAAGACATGATATTGAAATTTTCTATGTAGGTTAGATTTTTTTCATGAGGTTCTCATGAAGTATGTAGGTTTGGTAGGTTTGACTATGCATGGTTTCCTATAGGGTTTTGAGTCTTATGGCTTATATACAATGGTATGGAGCTCATTGTGATTGGAATATGGATTTTAGAAATTTTTATGGAGCCAAGAGGCCAGGTAGATGACTTTCAAGTGGTTTCAAGTAGTCTACAAGGTTGTTTGGCTTTTGGCCTAATTGGCCTAGGTGGGCTTGTGAGGCCTTTTGAAGGGTCAAAGGGTGTTTATAGGTTTTTGAATCTTTAATTTGCATGGGATATGGTTAGTAAATTTTTTTATATCATGTTTATGAGGTTTGAGGTTAGAGAAGGAGATATAAACTCAAGAAAAGTCTTCATGTGTTTCAGAGGGTACTCGAATGGTACATATTAAGTTTGAGAGGAAAGTTCTCTTGTTAATTATCTCATGTAGACTTTGCATGGGGACCTAAGGACTTTTCAATTGGTTTATAGGGTTCATAAGAAGGATTTACAAACATTATTTCATTTATTAAGGTCCTATTATTTATGAATAATTGTTAAGAAGGTACAGGTTTTTATGGTCTAAAACCCTCGTCGTACACTTGATTAGAGAAATATTATTGGATAGATCATAGAATGGATTTTTTGACCAATTTTTACTAATATAATTTATATAGGACTCATCTACACATCTTCAAGTGGAAATTCTGTGTCAGGGTAGTGAGCAGAAGGTAGAGAAATATGCTTATTTTTGAGGATTTTGGTACTACAAGCATTGTTGACTAGGTAAATGCATGAAAGGTATTGGAAATTGAAGGGTGAGGAATTGTTATAGAATTAATTTTTTTTTATAATAAACAATAACTATGTCAATTATTATGGTCAATCAAGTTGATTAGTCGCTAATCTACTGATAGTGAAAATAGTGAGAAAGATTAGTTGGAGTGAGAAGATTAATTAGGAAGGTGATTAGATGTGTAATGATGACTTTGAGATCTTTATGGTGATATAGGGGTTGTATTCACTATAATAATTAATTTCAATTAGTTTTTATTATTGAGGTATGATCAAGCGATTGACTCAAAGTTGACCTTCTTGGTCCTTTTGAGTCTATGTGAGCTAGTAAAGTGAAAATGTCTCATAAAAGAGTTTTTGATATTGGAGCCTATGATATAATTTTAGGAGAGTGATCTAGGGTAATTTTATGATATATTTAATTCTTTTTAATATCTTATAAAATCCATTTTAAGTGACATATATTCATGTTTCCACGACTATTTTTTGGAATTTGCAGGCAGTTTCAAGTGGCCTATTTAGAGTGGCTAGTTTGAGTTGTTATAAGTAGAATTTTAAGTGAGTAAGATATTACTGGTATTATATTATTCTCATATATTCATTATATGTATTTTTTTATTCATATTTTTCTTATATTTTAGTTGGATTAGTCAAGGATATTTGACTATGTTTTTGATGTGCATGACTAGTTTGAGTAGATCATATGGAGTGAGTTAGTCTAGATGGTTCTAAGCATTGTGATGGTGAATAACTGATTTATTAATTTTTATTAGGTAATTAGTGTCATATATATGTTATTTTCTTAGGTTTTTTTTTTTGAAAATCATTTGTGTGCTTCAGTTTTAGAAGGTAGTGTTTTTTATGTTTCTAGGCCTATTGGTGAGTAGGCTAGAATGTCTTGGTTCAATGTATGAATTGGAGTTAAAAGTATTATGGACCCATGTATGAGTGATAAATAATATATTTTAGGTATTTTTAGTTGTTTAATTCATTGGTGAAGTCTAAATGTGGACCAAGGATTCCTAGGTGTAACGTGTTGGTTTGTAGGCCTAAGTCATTTAGGTCTCTATTAGGCCTTTTGGTTTTTTGGGTCTTAAGGGAAATAAAAAACATAAGTAGTGTATGGATATTAATTATAATTTGTATTAGGATATATTTAAAATATATATCAAGCATGTAAATCATTTTATCCAACCAATATGGGTTAGATGAGAGTATGGTATATATACTAGGCCTAATTAGCCTATGTGAAGTGAAGAAGGGGTATGGAAAAAAATGAAGGAAAAACATCAATCAAGGAGTAGATATATGTAATTTAGAACTATTAAATGGTGAAGAGTATCATTCATGTTTGTCTTATTATGTTCATGAGCTAACAATTCATTAGACCTAATAGTCTAAAGGGTGACTTGTATAATCGAATGAGATAGGAGTGTCTGCTTGGAGAAGAGAAGTATATTACAGGTGTTAAATAAAGATAAGGTCATCATAAATTATATAATACATCACATACGAGGTGTTTGAGTGGGTTTTTAATCACCTATGGTGTTGTATCCTCCTTTCTAGTTAGAGCTAGCTAAAGGTCTAGTAGGTACTGGACAAAATTGAGGGGTGTGTGCTCCTTGATCAGTTGACGCTGATCTAAAAGTCTCATGTTTGTGATATCTTTATATGACTTTAGTCCATTGGTTTTAAATATTTATATTGGGTTTTCTCCCTAGATGGTTTCCCACATAAATGATGTGTTCATATGATTTATCCTCTTATTCATTATTTGGATGTATAAGCTTTCATGTTCATGTTGCTAGATCAAATTGATATATGATGAATGGGTTTTGGAATTGAATGTGCATTATTGTCTAATAATTCACACCCCCCTCAGTAGCTACTTCCAACAAGTATCTATTCCCCCTTCCCTCAACTAAAAATATCTTCTCCCAAGCCCATGTTCCTTCCATGACAATCCTCATATACCACTCCTATAGATCAATAATTTTTTTCAAAAAAACCGAGTGATTTAAAAATTCCTAAATGGACACAAAAAATGCAATGAGTAGAAAATGATAGGTAGGACCTGGTCATTATTGAAAAACTAATAGTCAAGTTTCATTTTGATATATAAATGAAGACTATGGAAAAGGTCAAAATTAAAACCATAATGTATGAAGGATAGAAGGTAGAATTGGAGAAAATATAATATGTGTTCTCTTTAACCAAGAGATTAAAATTGATCCCCTCCAATATTAGAAATTACATAGAAGACCCCTACACCTTTATAGACTCTATAGAGGGAGTAATGAAAGAAGTGTTTAGAGGATTTGATTGAATCATGTATGAATTTTAAGGAATAAGTACCATATAACCTCTAAGGGATATCATGGATAGGGTGTAAGGATTAACTTCAAATTTTTATGACATTATCCAGTTAATAATAAATGTAAATAAGAACTCATAACCTAAGTGGTGAGATATATACACACTTTTGAATGAAGAAAATGGAGGCTAGAATCCATTTATTAAACTAAGAATCCTATAATAAGACTTATGATCATTTAACTTAATAACTAATTTGTATGTATTATGGGCCTTGAATTATGTAGCTTCTAGGAGAGATAGCTTGATTAGATGGAATCAATAAATGAAAAATTTAATTCTACAACTCATTAGTTATGAGGATCATTCCATTACCATTTTAGGGGAAATGATAATCAATGGTGTGATTAACCCAAACATAGAACTAGTCCTTAGGGACATATTTTAAGACCTTCTCTAGACTATAGTGAATAGTTTCAAAGCAAAGGTTGATGGTGCAATGTGTAAGACCCAAGATGACTTGTTATAATTGATAATTTTTTATTGAATTAGGATCATTAACACAAAGACTCTTTATGTGGATCTTTGGGATGCATTAAAATCACATAGAAAATTGATGGATAGACTCCCCTGGCTCTTCAAAATACCTATTTTAGACATCAAAGAAAATGAAATGGAATTGTAGGTGAGTTACACTCTCTATTTAAAAATTTAGGCAACTAAGTAGGCACATATAACTACACTACCTCCATTAGTTATTTTAGTTGTAAATACTTATCAAATGCCCAAAATAATTGGTTAATAATTTTTCCCCTCAGTTAAATTAAGACAAACCCCTACAATTTCAAACTTTCATAGGGTATACTAAGTTGTAAATTGGTCCTCCATGGTCATTAATGAGGTCAAATAATATGTTTTAATCCTTGTCACATTGGCCTAATTTATCTGATGTCATATTACACCATATTTTAACCATTTGAATCAATTGTAAGGTTTTACACTAATGAAAAGTGTATCAATAAGTTAACTAACATCCCAAATGTCATAAAATTTTAGAGGAACTATTTTGAAACTGATATGATGTAGGTATAATGTTAAAATTAAAAAGATCACTTGAAGAAGGGGAGTTTTAATTAGTGTATAGACTATATAATAGTTAAAGCATGTGTGAAGGATTTAGGGAAGTTTAATGAGATCCCCACATCTCATCTCTAAGCTTAGGTGGATTTGATAGCTCCAAAATGGTGAAAACTTATCTCTCTCTCTCTCTCATTTCTCTCTTGGGTAGGTAAAAGAAGTCAAACAATTTTCCTTTAGTAAGGACAGGGTAAGTAGAGTTGAATGGAATGCACTTGGTGGATGTTATTACTCATGTTTTACTTCCATTTCATGGAAATATTTATAGTACTGGTGATCCTTAATGAACAATCACTAATATTTTTTATCCCTTCAAACTTCTTATAAATCCCCAACACCTCAATTTTCCTTCTTTATTTGCATTAAATTGAATAAACTAGGTGGTGTATGTGATCTTGAAGAGTATGACCATGCTTTTCATATGTATTTGGGTCTAATTTTCATATGTGAACATGTTAGGATAGGCATAAAACTTCTCATTATGCTAAGGATAAACACCATTGGTCTACATAACATTATTTCATCAGTTACAATGTTTTGTTCTTTTGTTAGAGGCTTCAACACAAATATAACACACCTATGTTTCTCCCCTCAAAGCTTGAAAGTTAATTTTTCCATGGAATATTTGCATTAAGGGACCTCAAGGTTGATTAAGATATTTTATAAGATAATTAGTAAAGACTAAATAGAGTCTCAATGTATACATTCATCTACAACCACTTTTAGGTATGTACAGATAATGGATGGGATATCCAAAATCCAAGAAATAGGTAATTTATAATTTCATGACTTGAATGGATTTCTTAAGTCATTTAGGGTTCATAGTGTTGACCTTAGATCCATTACATAGCCTACATTTATTTAGAGTTGAGAAATTTTATTAATGGTATATTTTACTTAAGTTTCTCCAAAGTAGGCTTATGCCTCACAAAGTGTCATCTTGTGGTAAAGATTGATGAGGTCTAAGTAAGCCTAATAACTTCAAACAAACAACCTAGGATTTAGAGATCACATCTGAGAATAATGGGAAGTGGTTGTATCAAGATATTGATGTTTTATTAGGTTTATAATGTATTCAAGTTTAGACTGTAAATACTTAGTGAACTATAAATCCAAATGAATCTATAACAACACAATGTGCAAGTGACAACTAGTGCATTGTTAGTAGTGAATGAGAAAATAGTCTCAAGGTATGAGTGAGTCATTTTACTTATATGGAATGTTCCTAGTGACTTAAATAAATTCCAAAGGGTGTGAAGTATATTTATTTTACATAGATCATCACTTACAAGAATCCTTTGATTCCTCGAAAATGAAACCTATAGTTGGTCTATATTGTAGACTAGCCTAGGCTAATGAAACATATAGTTTGGTTGGTAAATAGTGAATAAATTTGGATAAACATATGGAATAAATACTTAAAATTAATAAAATCACATTTTCATGTGATTTTTAGGGGGAGGAAAATAGGGTAAATAGTGGTAGATAGGTTTCTAACTTCACACTCAGTCTAGGTTTCTATGGTTTACCACAGACACAGTCCTAATAGCTAGTTTTAAGATTTTGAAATATTATAGGATATTATAGCATGAAAAAGTTAATAAAATTTGTATATAAGTTCATAAATAACTATAAAATCCTTACATAGTCACTTTTAGGTTGTACCAATAGGGTAGGTATCATCTATTTTGTCTCAGACAGAGGGTATTCCATGAGAAACAAAACCTGTAGACCTTACACATGAATAACAAGAAGATGAAGAGTAGAGAGAATAATTTTTTTTGATAGTGTATATATTTTATTTTGATATTAATAAGTGTTTATAAACTCTTAAACTAATTTTTATCACCTATAATTGGTCATATACACATAAAATATAGTCTAGGTTTACTAGGCCTAGAATTAGGCTTAAACCCTCATGGCCTCTAACTTGATTCATATGACCATGAAAACATTACAAATTTTTTTATATATTTAAAGGGATATTATAATTATGGTGGGAACCATTTTTTTAGGTATTAACCTAGATTGGTCATTTTTGACCTAAATTCCTATTAGGGGTATCTAGAATACACTGTAGGAGCTCAAGAGCCAATTTCATTTTCTCATATCTGTATGGATGGTTTGAATGGTTAATAAATACTTATGGATGGATGGTTTGACACTTTGTTTTAATTTTGAATAAAGTTATAGATTTTATATATTATTTTCACAACTTTCCTAAGTACTTTAAGTAGTGTATTTTTGTTACAAATGATGAATATTATGTCTCATTACTCCCATTCCACTCTTGTATGCATTGTGTGAGTAACATATCTTCTAACAGGTCTTATGAAGTGTATTTTTCAAGGTGTACTTAAATTGTGATAAAAATAGTAGTGTATAATATCAAACCTCCTTTTCAACAACCTTTGAAAATTTATAACAATCTATCTCTATGATAAATACTTATGCTAGAACGACATAGGGTTGAGGTCAGTCTTAGCAATATTCATTCTTAGTGCAAATGCAAGTGTGTTTTATGGAATTATCTTTGATGTATCACCTCCATTAGTATAGGCTGCTTTCAATTTCCTTATTCCCTTTTTAAACCCCAATAAGTGATTGGTATAGTGTAGTGTGTGAGCCTAAAAGATAAATCAAGGGAGATAGACCTTTAACCTAGAGGTTTACCTCTACTATAGGCAACCCACAGGCCTAGAGGTAATCCCATGTTACCCAAATTTGGAGAGGTATAAACAACCTCCTCCTAGGGTGAATTTGTTTTTCATAATAGTTTTGGCATACATGGGGGACCAAGGTCCAAAAGAATGGAGCAATTTTTGGTGGTTTCTTCCTACTATAAGCTTTTAGAAGCATTCAAGCAAACACCAATGGTGACTTCAAATTTAATCATCTATTTATAAGCATCCTAGGTACTTGTAAAATAATTTGTTTAAAGTTTTATGTTTCATTTGACTAGTGAAGTTTATATGGCTCTATATGTTGAAAATTCCTACTATACACCTTATTATCAACCTTTTCATGACCCATACTATGTTCTTTAACAACCATCTCAAGGTTTTTATCATTCATATGAGCCATGGAATCATTATGGTTAACCCATTCATTCTCCATATGATCATGAAGTTTTTGACTAGCATTTTGAATAAGCTTATGAAGAAGGCTATCAAGAAGATAAGCTTAAGATTCTTGAATAAGAAATCTAAGTTCTTAATAGGCATATTCTTCGAGGTAGTTTTCCCCAACATACTTATCTATATTATCAAGCTCTTAGACAACATTTTCAAAGTCAATACCAAAACCCCTACTCATATCCTCCTAATTTAATTTCACCTCAAGATAAATCTTTTTTGGAACTCATTCCAAATTTACTGAAATTAGAAAGGTTGATGAATAAATAGGATAAAGAGTTTGGTGTGATCTTTATTCATTTCATAGAGAAGATGAGAAATTCATTTCAATTCATTATTAATAAGTAGCTATTGGTTAAGGAAGAAGATAAATATATCATCAATGAATATTTTCATGAAATGAGATGCTATATCCAATGGTGGGTTGATAGGCTTGAAATATGGTAAAACCAAGAAGTTAAGAATCAACTTGTAGCTATTGAAGGGCCTCAAGAAGATAATGAAAAAGGTTAAAATTTATTTGAAGAGAAAGTCTCTCCCTCCCATCCTCAAGGGTCTTCTTATGTTCCATATCATTCCTCTCATGATCCTTATCCTTATCAAGATCCAATTGAATCCCCCAAAGATCTTAATAGCCTTAAGGTTCCAACTTGGAACCAAGTAGTGAAATGTGGGGGAAAGAAGGATGAAGAGAGTGAAGACCAAGAAGTTGATGTAAATAAATAAAATCTTGTGTGTGTTTAATCCCCATTTATTTCCCCTCAATAACCTATGACTTGTATATATTGGAGGTCTATCAAAGAATATTTTTAACATGAAAAAGAGATCTTAATTGAGAAGGTGGAAGATAGAGTTATAGTTGTTGAAGAGACTCAATAAGGCTATGATAAAAGTGAGGTGATTTTTAAATAAAATGAATTGTTTATAGCTTAGTATAACCTTCTCTCTCTCCAAGAATTCTTTCAAGTGGATCCTTACATTCTAATTCCCAGTCATGATCCATCCATCACACCTCATTCTCCTTCTACAACCCATGAACCAATTCACCACTCTCCCACCTCATCCCATCTTGAATGATAACCCATCCTATGGGAGGCTAGAAAATAAGAAAAAACTCAATTTTTAGGTGACCAAGAAGATGGCATAAGCATATATGAAAAAGAGTTCACTATAGGGACTCCTATTGGTGAAGACAAGCACACATCCATCTTTTTGAGAGAATATATATATGAAGTTGCAGCTGTTATTCATAAGGAGCTTGATCAAGGCATGTCGTAGACCTATTTGAACATGTTCAAGGAATATGAAGGAGAGAAAAATGAGATTATTAAAGAGGAATCTAAGGTTACTATTGAAAAAACAAGTCTTGAATAACATCACTAAGATTTTCAAATACATGATGTGTAAATCTATGATGACTATAACATTCATGGGCATGTCAAGAAGATGAATTCGAAGATAATGTGGTTCTTAAGGATAAATAAGGTAAAGATGATTGGAAATAGATTATTGAGATTCTCTAAGAACTTGAGAACCTTTATAAGGTTGAAAGTCATGTACACGAATAAGATGTCCTTATGGAGGAAAATGATGAAGATTGGATTGACTATACAAAGCTCTATGAAGATCTTGATGAGATTGTAGCTAGTAAGAAATCTAATCTCATTTAAAATATCATGAGTATCAAATAAACATGCTTTATTAAAGCATCATTAGAAGTTGTAGCTAAATGGTATCATGAGAAGATTGATATTGTTGAAGTGCAAGAAAAACTCACCTTCATAGGTGATATTTTTGTAGTTATTTTGGTTACTTTGAAGATCATGCTAAAGAGAGAGGTAGTTATGGAGAAATTGAATATATCAAGAACAACACAAAAAAAACAACATGCTGAATGTACTCATTCATCTCATGGAGAAAGATATAGTACAAACTTTCCCTTTGATCTAGGGGGATAAAGTTGATTCAAGCTAGCTTTTACATAGCCTAGTTTGCTTGAGTTGTTTCTATGTTTTCCCTAAGTGTTCATGAGAGTACATGTGTGTCTTAGTGTCTTGATTTGTGTGTTAGTTTTCTTATTTTATATTTGGTTTGGTTTTGTGGTCTTTTTAGAGGCATTTCAATGTAAATTGAGGTATATAGGCGACTCCATTAACCAAGGATAATAGAAAGCAATTGGTCCTTAGCATTATCGGCTTGTTACCCCTAGGAAATCACCATAATGTTGACTAATTTTACCCCTAGGTCAAATTATGTCAACCCCATTTCAAGTTAAAAATATCATAGGGTATCATAGGTTGGAAAGTGGTTTGTCATGGTCATTCATGAGGTCAAATAATATGTTTTTATCCTTGTCACATTTGCCTAGTTTATCTTATGTCATTATATGCCACCTTTTAGCTATTTGAATGAATTGTATGAATTTACACTAATTAAAAGTGTATTAATAAGTTAATTAATGTTACACATGTCATAAAATGTTAGATAAACTATTTTTAAATTGACTTGATGTAGGATCAATGTTAAAATCAAGAAGATCACTTGAAGAAGGGTAGTTTCAATTGTTATACAAATTATATGAAAGTTATAGAATTGTGAAGGATTAAATAAAGTATCTTGATATCACCATAGCTCATATACAATATCAGGTGGATTTGATATCACCAAAAATGGTGAAAAAAATATCTCTCTCTATCATTACTATCTTGGGTAGGTTAAAGAAGTCAAATAGTTTTCCTTCAATACATATAGGATAAGAAGAGTAGAAGAGAATGCACTTGGTGGATGTTATTACTACATTTGTAATTCCATTTCATGGAAATAGTTACTAGATTAGTGATCCTTATTTCATGAAAATAACTAAGATTGTTGATGCCTTCAAACTACTTACACATCCCCAACACCTCAATTTTCCTTCTCTATTTGTATTGATTTTAATAAACCAAGTGGTGTATGTGATCTTTTAGAGTATTACCATCCTTATCATATGTATTTTAGTCTAATTTACGTATGCAAAAATGGTAGGACAAGAAAAACCACTCTCATTAAGATAAGGTTGAATAGCATTTATCTATAAAACATTATTTTATCAGTTACCATATTTTGTTCTTATATCATAGGCTTCAAGACAAAGACAACACACCTATGTTTCTCCCCTCAAAGCATGTAATTTATTTTAATAATGGAATATTTACACTAAAGGACCTCAAGGTTGATTGAAATAGTTTCTAAGATAATGATTAAAGGCTAACTAGAGTCTTAATGTATATTATCATCTATAACCACTATAGGTATGTACATAAAATGGATGGTCTACCCAAAACCCAAAAAATAAGTTATGCATAATTTAATGACTTGAATGGATTTATCAATTTATTCAAGGTTCATAGTGTTGACCCTAGATCCATTACATAGCCTGGAGTCAATCAAATTTGATAAAGTTGATTAATGGGGGAGTTTACCTTAGTTTCTCCAAAATAAGTTTCTAACTCACAAAGTGTCATCTTGTGGTGAAAATTGATGAGGTCTAATTAATATTAATAACTTCAAACAATAATCATATGCCTTAGAGATCACATCATAACATATTGGGAAGTGGTTAGATCAAGAAACTAATGACTGAGTAGGTTTCAAATGTAGTCAAGTTTAGAATTGAGATACTTAGTGAACTACAAAGCCAAATGAACTTGTAGTAATAGAATGTGCAAATAAGAACTAGTGAATTGTTAGTAGTGAGTGAGAGCATTGTCTCAAGGTAAGAGTGAGTCCTTTTAATTGTATGGAATGGTCCTAGTGAAATAATTATATGCCAAAAGGTGTGAAGTATAGTTATTTAACATAGATCATCACCTACTGGTATCCTTTGATTCCTCTAAAATGATGGCTATAATTGGTCCACATTGTAGACTAGCCTAAGCTAATGACACATATAGTTTTGTTGGTAAACAATGATTAAACGTGGATAACCATATTTAATACATCCTAAGATTTGATGAAATCACATTTTCATGTAATTTTTAAATGGAGGAAAATAGGGTAAAGAGTGGTAGATAAGTTTATAACTTCATACTCAGTCTAGGTTTCTATGATTTACCATAGTCAGAGTCTTAGTAGCTAGTTTTGAGAGTTTGAGTTGTTGAAGGCTCTTGAAGCATGACCAAGTTACTAAAATTGGTACAACATTTCATCAGGACATGGAAAATCCCTCCATAGTCACTTCTAGGTTATACCAATAGGGGAGGTATCCTCTATTTTATATCGAATAGAGGGAACTCCATGAGCAACAAAACTTGTATACCTTACATATAAATATAAATAAGATGATTGGTTGATCCAAAAAGCATTATTGGATGGTGTTTAAATTTGAGTTGGAGATGAACAAGTATTAATAAAAGCTTACATTCACTGTGATCACCTACAAGTGGCCACATACATAAAAAATACAGTCTAGGTCTATTAGGTCTAAAATTAGGCCTAAACCTTCATGTCATATAAGTTAATTCATATTACCATGATAACCTTAAAAAAACTTTGATATCTTTCATGGGAGAGTATAAGGATAGTATGAAATGTTTGCTTATAGGGAGTAACCTAGATTGGTCATTTTTGGCTTTAATTACTATTAGGGGTATCTAAAATGTAGTGTAGGAACTCAAGAGACAATTTGATTTTCTCATAAATATATACAGATGGTATGTATCATTCCTAAATTAACTAGGTATATCTGAGTGGGGTCCTTAACTTGATATAAATGTAATTTTTTTGAAGGTTGAGCATCTAAGTTTTATGAATCAACATTAATAAGCTAAGAGACCTAAAACCCTCTCAAGAACTTGATGAAGTAGATATGAATGGAGTTTCATATAAAAGGGTTTAATTGGCCAATAAGGTGATTTAAACTTTTTTTCACTCTCCCAAGCTCCTCACCATCTAGTTGTTTTGTACCATCACTTGTATAGACAAGCTAAAATCTAGGTTTTCTATAGGATTTAAGTGGAATTATAGGTATATAAGGGAATTGGTGAATGAAATACATGGAATAATGTGTTTATATATGTTATATAACTCCTCATACTCACCTCTCACCTCATTTAATAATTGAAACACCTCTACTAAACTATTCACTATAGCCAGTGTTGAATAAGACAATGGGAAAGCAAAGTGACTACCTAGTGTGAAGATGAGAAGTGTATGTCTTGAATATTTTTGGGTATATCTTAAATTTAATAACATAAATAGACACAAATTAGTTGTATAAAACTTATATAATTATTTTACTTGAATAGGTATAGGCCACCTAAGTGACAAGTGTAAGCTTTGAGCCTTATAAGGCTAATGAGTGGATGCTAGAAAGTGAATGACAAGTGAAAAAGGGGAGGATATAAGTTATAAAAGGTATAAGGATTATAATATAATTGTTATAGTATATTACATTTTTAAATTACTTATATGGTGGTTTTGGATAGTCAAGTGAACTCATCATCAAGAAAATAGTTTCAATGAGGATAGTGAAGAGTCTCTATGCTAACTTGAAGAAGAATAATGAACTTCAGGTGGAAACTTGTCTAAGAAGATCATCATGAATTGTTTTTCACTTAATTATATTTCATTTTAAATATTTTTCATATCTTGTCACATGAAATTATGACTCTTGAACTTATCTTATTCTCTTTCCTCTCTTATTCTCTATATGTGTAGGCCATTTTGGCATTTATATTGAGGACACACCTAGTATGGTGAATCCCTAATGGTTTGAATTTTTTTTTTCCATTGAATAAAATTATAAATTTTATTTATTTTCATTACATATTTTCTAAGTATTTCAAGTAGTGTATTTATATAAAAAGTGATGAATGATTTTTCTCCTTGGTTCCATTATGCTCTTGTATGCATTGTATGAGTAACATCTCTTTTAATAGGTCTCATGAAGTGTATTATTTTTTAAGGTCTAATTTAAGTGTGATAAAGAATATTAGTGTCTAATATCAGACATTATTTTAACCCACCTTTGAATATGCATATTAGTCTATCTATATGATAAATACTTATGCTAGAAGGACAGAGAGTTGAGATCAATCTTAATAGTCTTCTTTCTTAATATAAATACAAGTGTGTTTTGTGGACTTATCTTTGGTGTATCACCTCCATTATTATATTTTAATATTATTTTACTTCTTCCCTTCTTAACCCTAAAATATAAATCAAGGAGTTATCCCTTTAACCTCAAGGTTTACCTCTAATATAGGCAACCCATAGGCATATAGGTAATCCCATGTTGTAAAATTTTTGAGAGGTCTTAAAAACCACATCCTAGGCTAAAATTTTTGGTAATAACACTAACCACATCTACCATTAAATTTACAACTTCAATGGCCACTTCATAGGAAATTTATATTGGAATTAAATTAATTGATTATAATATAATGTTATTGTAAAAAAAATTATCTCTTGCAAATGATTGGATATGTCATGGCCATATATGTCCTAATGGTGTTTAAACTTTAAGAATGGTTTGAGGGATGAGTAATCCCCATCCCAATCCTATATATACATGTATCTTCCACATTTCAAAGGGATGAGAAGTTTTTACATTCAATATAGATTTAAAAATGCTTTGGATTGTTCTAAAATTCTATGTTGTATGACTCTCTTTAATTTTTTTGCTATATTGACCATGTGATTTTCTCTAAATAGTAGTTTAGTTTTTTGATATGTGCTATAGAAATTTAGAATAGCTTGTATCTAATTAATGAGGTTATGTCAATTAATAATGTGTATTAGAAATTTTAGGTTGATAAATATTTCTTACATGCAATAGGTTTGCTAGGCTGATATTTAGATCTATGTAGAAGTGTCATTTTGATGCAACTTACTAGATTGAGTTATATCTAGTCAAAGCGTCTCTTTAATTGGTATCTATAATCTTTTATTAAAATATGCAACATCAATTTTAATAATATTAATATTTAGATTATAAATTTTAGTTAATTTTAATTTGTCACTTAGACCTCATTATTGTGTTTGTTAGTTTTGTGTACCACAATAGCAAGCTACAAGAATTATTCTCTAGTGCTTGTCCCTATTATCAATCTAGTTAAAAATAACACATTATCTCTATTAAAAATTCTCTTTTTTGCCTTAAATTTTCCTCTATTTATGATTTCTTTAAGTCATGCCCACTTTATAATAGATCCATCATCTTCCATCTAGAATTAGATCTAGGATTCATATCCATATCTAAACCTTATAGGTTAATAGTTATTTTGCCTTACATGATTCCACCATAGGTTAATGTAAAACCCAATACCCCACAACTAGTGTCCTATAGTGGATTTAACCTCCACTAGGATCTTAAAATGGTATAGGCTACCTCGTAAAGGCTTCTTAGATGTGCATAAAACCCACATCAATAGAGACTATTGCACTAGTTTTAATGATGAACTTTATTTGACTCACTATTACAATTATCATAGTTTACCATTAGGATGCTCATTAGATGGATGTGAAGATCACATTTATTCATGGAGACTTTGAGTAGGAAATATATATGGAGTAGTAATAAGGTTTTGTATATGATTATTCCTTAGTTTGTAGGATTTAAAAATCTATCCATGGCCTCAAATAGGCCCCTTGATCTTATAATTCCAAGATGGATTCCTTCCTTCTCAAATTTGGGTTCACTTGATGTCATTATGTGTTATAGGTACAAGATGATTGAAAAGGGGGAATGAATCAGTTAATCGATCTTTTACTTTTAGTTCACTTATCATTCATTAATTTACATTTGTGAATCAACACAACTAGCATATGCAACTAGATTACCAAAAAAAATTGAATAACAGAATCACATCATAAAAAAAATCTAATTTTGGAAACCCTTATGGGGAATAAAACCCACTCTCAATCCTAAAAACACATAGAATACTTATCCTATAAGGTATTAAAACCATGATACTTTAGTGGAACACCCATTCCATAAGGAGCACCTACCCATAAGATGGTCATGTCCTTCTGATCATACTTTAATGAAACACCTATTCCATAAGGATCACTTGCCCCTAGGATGTTCAAGTCCTTCTGAACAAAGTTTAGTGAAACACCTAATCCATAAGGAGCACCTACCCCTAAGATGATCAAGTAATTCTAACCTAGATGTTGAGAATCCTCCCAACACCTATGATATGAACATATCATGATCATTGATTGCCTATCAATATAATGGAGACACCCTACAAACATATCCCACTTCACTTATTCACACAATCATATATAACTAAAACCACCTTTTGGATTATTCAACACATCTCAGCAATAACTTTGTCACAACCTTAGAAACATGAATAAATGGTCATACACATATTCCACACTTTAAATTGCCTCTCAAATCAACCACCAAGATTACACATACATCATTTATCCTTCGGTCACACTCAAGGCATCCAAAACATCCTTTTGGATCACTATAGACCTCTTCACTAATCCTCAATATTAAAAGTTATAAGAGAACTATTTTTGACATTATAAATATGACTTATAGGTCATACACACAATCATCAACCTACTCTGATCTATAACCCATCCATTGGGCACACTCCCTTTATTTTATCCTTCACTCCAAAACACTCACACATGCCTCTCTTTCACAAGTCTTCACACCTATAAGAGAACTATTTTTAACATTACAAATATGACCTATATGTCATGAACACATTCATTAACCTAATTTATTCTTCAATCCATCCACTAGGCACCCTTACTCTCCTTCACCTCTCAACTCTATACTTTTCCTCCACTTAGAGCCCATTTATACAAGTCTAAAGATCATCACCTTTGATTTAAACTTTTATAGAGCCTTTATGATTAATATATTCTAAGTCAACCATAATTATATTAGCCTTTAAGACATTTAACATATCTCAATATCATCCATGTGAGTTGGCCATAGAAACTATGGGTAACACTTAAGAAGTTATGCCTTTAAATTAGGCTTTAGTAGCACTTACAGGTCTCATGGAGACCTATTCACCCATTCAACACTTCATCGAGCAATTTAGAGACACATGAACAAACTTATAAATACATAGGTCCACTCCACATGATGTATTAGAAATACTCAAATGACTACATTCATCATTACACACCTTTATGTATGCTCAATCTACTTAAACATTAGCCTTGTACACAAGAGCACCATGAATGAAAAAACAATCAACTTATAAGCATCTATTCATATTAAATATGGATTGGTCAAACCTAAAAAAGATATAAAAATTATCTTCATGGAGTATAAAATATTTTACAATAGCTTAGTCCCCTTAAAACATCCCAATATAATCAAAACATGTCAAATATCCTTCTTGGGTCACTTATAGAAAATGGTCAAACAAACAGTCAGATTTGGAGCTTAATAAATTTGACTGTACAAATACTTAAAGCTTTTAAATAGATTCATTATATGTGCCTTGAAGTTGTTTACAAAATTTATTTTTAATTTACCTTCGAATTTGTCCTATATCAAAAAATATGACAAAAATACTCATCATTGGTTTTTCTTTTGTTAATTTAAATGCCAATAGTCATAATTAAACATCAAACACTTGGTCATCATCTCGTGCCCTCTCATATCTTAAACAAATACATATCATTGATCTACCTCAAAATAATTCTATTCTTTACCTTTGATCGCTATTAAATGTAAAGTAGTTTTTATCATCTCACTACTTCTAGACAATTTGGAATAAATGCTCTTCGTTGATCTCTTTGAGAGTAGCCTAGACTTTATCTTTCAACACTCACTATTAGATATTGATCATAAATCCCATGATTAAGACAATTAACACCCTTGAATTCCTTGTAAACACTTTAATGTGAGTCCATGCACTTTTTATACTTGTAATTCCCACATTATTTGCTGATTCTTTGACTTGTCTTACAACATTGATATTCATAAGTATGAACCACTACTCGCCATTGATCTTCTCTCATATTAGCAATCTTGTGACACTCAGTGTGTGAAACCTTTGACATGTTGAATTCATATGAATAATTGATCTCAATATGTATAATTAAGTGCTTGTCATTAGATCTTCTAGACCAATGACCTCAATGTTCAACGTGATTAAACTTGATGGTCTCTAGCCCAACATAGTCTACTAGAGCAACTTTCAAGCTTTATAACATGAGCTAGAAATCATGTCATGACTCCAAATTTTTAGTGTGGCTTCTTGGCACTATAAAAATAATATGCATGTAAAAAATTTGACCATTATTGAATTTTTGAGTACCTATATTTAATTCAAAATCTTTATATCTCATTCATATCTTCATGACATGTAGTGATGGTCTAGCTAAATATAGAAACTTTGTGAACTTCTGTCTGAAAGGCCAACTTTGCACCAACATATCTTTAGTTACACTCAATTTCATGACTTTAAATTTGAACCATATGATCTCCTCACATAGGGTAATCCATCCATATATCAAACTAATCTTGAAACCTTCACACATGTGAAATATGATGCCATCAAAATGCTTACAGTGATTTTCCTACCATAGAACCAACTATGCCTAGATAAACATAATGAAGAACTAGATGAATACCATGCATTCCTATAATAATTTTAAGCACTCTTAACACCCCATAAGACCTATGAAATATGATATCATCATCGAAAACATTCATCAATTTCTTATCCAAGCATATACTAAAGATCCATGCTTAAATACTAGGATACCAAGCCTATGCCAACACACTATTCACATACTTGTCTTCTCTTCTTAACCTAAAACCACATCAACATGATAGATATAATATGATAATCCTAAAATAATAATTACCTTAGCTCATATACATCCAAATCTTACCTTACATAACTTTAGGCTCAAACTCATCATCATCATGACATCACCACTTTGTCATTACCTTTGACATCAATGCACACATGACATAAATATTTGACATTAATGACAACACTTGCCAATAATATCCCCCTTTGTCATTTATGACAACCTCTTATTTTCCTTCTCCCCCTTTGCTATTAATGATAAAGCAGATGAAACAACCACCAAGCTCCTCTTAACATCATGAATGTATTCAAATAAACTTCGAGGTGATCAAGATACTTACATACCTCATACAAAACAATTACTCCCCCTTTTGACATATACCAATCTGAACTTGGGATTATCTAATCCTTTGATGTATTAACCTTAAAAACTCATAAGTTCCCTTTGCTTTTGCATGAAGATTCAACGCAATTTCTCAATGACTGGAACATCTCACAAATTCTTCTCCTTACATAATGTATGGATCCATAAGTCATTCAAAATATCTGAGTTATTTCCACCTAACTCTATGCATACCACCTTGTACTTCTCAACCATGCCCCATGATAACACTCTTATTTGATCATGCACTACTATCAATGAGGAATAAACACACATGAACACCAAAAATTGATTAAACTCACCTTGAGAATACTAACATGGACTTCCCCTAAGATATTTGATCTATTTCGCCTCTTGATCATCTTTAGATCTTCACACACCATGATGAACCACCATACAGGCTTACTAGCCTTCTCTCTCAAGCCACCTCAAGGACCACCAATAGAACTTCATGCCATTGAGCCTATAATAAGCACCTTTACTCTAAGCCTTATTGATACTTAGACCTAAAAAACTAAACCATCTATCTCCCCTTTGATCATGAAAACTTCTCAAGCCATTTGAGTTATCTCCCCCTAACTCCATGCTCCTTCTTATGGCAACCTAAAAGACTCCCCCTTGATCTTCATAACCAAATCTCACCTATAAAACTTCTGAGAGAAACTTCATGGAATCAACAACATTAAAATATACAACTTATAACATTATTCTACTTTGGGTCTTCAAATAACACCACTCTACTTTCATACTCTCACTTACAAACCACCTCCTAGAGTACCAACATATCTTCAAGCCAATTAAGCCTTCATCTTGATAAAATATTGAATAATTTGAAAACCAAAAACCTTAAAATCTCTATGAATCTTGATTTGATAACCCATTTATCTAATTAAACCTATTAAGAAACCTCAGACCTCAACTCATAAGGCAAACCACTTTTATATCATAGCCCAAAACTCTAGAATCTCAAAACAAACATGGTCAACAAACCTCCTTCTACTCAATTCCCACATCTAAAACTTCTTGCACACCTAGATACAACCATCACACACTTATGTACCAAGGCTTTAGAATCCATAATTTTTGGAAGCCATACATCCTATAACCCATTTTAGGCCTACTTGTCCTTAAGCTAAAAACTTAGAAAATTGAGAGCACTCAAAAATATCCAATTTGACTTCAACATCCTTCAAACCACAAAACCACCTGGAGCATACTATAATAAGGTCAATAGACCTTTCTATGCAAAAATACCATCTTGAGAACTCGAAAATCCTCCTTTTCCACTTGGAAACCTTCAATCTAACCCTCCATAATGAAAACACCCTTGCAAAACCACATGCTTCTTCAAATTGAGAAATGTCTTCATGAAGCATAGCAAAGACATCTCTACTTCACAAGGACCTAGAAAAAAGGAGCATACAAGTCCTCATCATAGGATTGAATATCCATCTTCTTCTTCTTCTTCCTTTTCTTGACTAAAATAACTTGCTTAGCATCTATCTCTTCTTTTGCTTCTTTGATAATGTATGATGAAAACATAGGTTCTTGGCATATCTCTTCAACTAAAACCTTCTCATCTTTTAAAGTAAATAGAAATAACTATTGTCAATCATGAAACTCCTTCTTACCTAAAAATTTTTCAACTAAAATAAACAAATCATCAGATTGAGATCCTTATTTTATATTCTCTTTGGCCTTTAATGGTATAACTAAAATAATTATTGGATCATCCACCTTCTTCTCCACTTGGACTGATATCAAGCTTCATTGTCACTCTTGAGACACCTCCAAAATTGATTCCTTTTCTATAGTATCAGAGGTATAATCCTTGAACTCAACAATATTATCCTTCACTTCCTTAGGTCTCCACATCATGTTTTGAATTTTGATATGTTTTTTAGGAGTCCCTTATTTATATGACTTGAGGGCTTATCAAATTTACTAGGACAAATTCTATCAATATGACCTTTCTTATCACAAATAAAACAAATAACATCATTCTTACCTTTTGATAGATTCTAAATGTGATCAATCTTTGGCCAAAACCTCCTTCTATCATAGCTCCATGAGTGTCCATACTTGACTAAATTCCTTCTACAATCCTTATCTCTATGACCATACTTATTACATATATAACAATGACCATGGAATAAACTAGTGTGCATTGAAGCATTTGGATATCTAACAAACCTTCTTGTAATGATTTAAAATCTTGCATTCTTCTTAGCTTACTTAGGTTTTACATGTTCTTTTTCTAGCTTTTCCAACTTGTCTATGAGTTTTTCATGCTCACCTTTTAAGGAATAAATATTAGTCTTCAACTCATCATGCTCACCTTTCAAGGAATAAAGATTAGTCTTCAACTCATCATGCTTACCTTTATTTGAACTCACCTTGGTATTAGCTTCTTCTAATTGAGACTTGAGATATCTTCAATCTTATTCTATTGATTTTATGCTACCATTTAAAATATCTAATTGACTTCTAGGATCTTTGATGACCTCCTTATCCTCCTTAGCTTCTTTAGCCACGCCATCCTTCAATCTACATGTTTTATCTTCAAGATACTTGATCAAATCTTGATAATTATTCTCATCTCTCTTGGTCTTGTCTAACAAACTTATCTTGAGAGAACTAACTTGTGCTTCAAGACCATTTATCACATACCTCATCTTGTGATTCCTCTTTATGATCTCAGCTTCTAGGTCTACTTCTTCTTCCTCGCTATTATATAACACTTCTTCATACATGATGTCCTTTTCTTTTTAACAAATTTCCTCTTTTAAACTCAAATGTGCCCTGGCATATTCTTGCTAAACCTTGAGATCATTGATAACTTTCTCATTCTCTTTGACATCTTTATTAAAATTACATATCTTCTCTTCAAGTTCCTTGATCATAGCCTTCCACTATTGATTCAATTTCTTCAACTGCTTAACCATCCTATGTTTTTTAGGATCTTCTTCAAGTTATTAAGCTTCCTCTAAAGGACCTACTCTGATACCAATTATTAAAGTTACAAGATGAGTGAGAGTGGGGTGAGTCATTCAGCCAATATTTCATTTTTATATTACTTATCATTTATTAATTTACATTCATGAATCAACACAATAAGTATATGCAACTAGATTACCATCAAAGCATGAATAAGAGAAACACATCATAACACAATATCTAATCTAGGAAACCCTCATGGGGAATAAAACCCAATCTCAAGCCTACAAACATAGACTACTTATCTTATAAGGTATTATAAACATGATACTTTAGTGTAATAGCCATTCCATAAAGAGCACCTACCCCTAGGATGGTCAAGTCCTTCTGACCAAACTTTAGTGAAACACCTATTCCACAAGGTGTACCTACCCATAAAATGGTCAAGTCATTTTGAACTATATGTTTATCACCCTCCAAAAACCTATGTTATGAACATATATTGATCACTAATTACCTACCAATATGATGGAGACACCCTTCAAACATATCCACCTTCACTTCTTCACACACTCATAGATATCTAAAACCACCTTTTTGATTACTCTACACATCTCAAAAATAACTTTGCCATAACCTTAGCATCATGACCAAATGGTCATACACATATTCCACACTTTCATCTACCTCTCAAATCAACCATCAAGATTACACAAACATCATCTAGCCATCACTCACACTCAAGGCATCCAAAACATTCTTTTGAATCACTCTAAACCTCTTCACTCATCCTCAACCTTAAAACTTGCAAGAGAAATATTTATTACATTAAAAATATGACTTATAGGTAATACACATAGTCTCAACCTACTCTACTCTATAACCCATCAAATGACACATTCCCTTTCTTCTATCCTTTTCTCCATAGCACTTACACATGCCTCTCTTTCACAAGTCTTTAAACCTATAAGATCACTATTTCTAACATCATAAATACTACTTATAGGTCATAAATATATTTATAACCTAGTATATTATTTAATCCATCTACTAGTCACCCTTACTCTCCTTCACCTCTCAACTCTATACTCTTCCTCCACTTAGAGCCCATTCTTACAAGTCTATAAATTGTCACCTTTGATTTTACCTTTTATAGAGCCTTCATGATTAATATCTTCTACATTGGCCATAATACTTGTATTAGCCCTTAAAACATCTAACATAGCTCAATACCATCCACATAAGTTGGATATAGCAACTATGGGTGACACTTAAGCATCTATGCCTTTCACTTAGGCCTTAGTATCCATTATAGGTCTCATGGAGACCTATTCACCCATTTAGCACTTCAAGAAATTTGGAAACATAAGACCACTTTAAAATGCATTGGTCCACTCCACATGACCTCTATGTATGCTCAATCTACTCAAACATTAGCCTTTTACACAAGAGCACCGTGAATGAATAAATAGTAAACTTATAAGCATTTGGTCATACTAAATATGGATTGGTCAAACCTCTTAAATATATATAGATTATCCTCATGGAGTCTACAACAATATCTAATAGCTTACTCCCCTTGAAACATATTAATATCATTAGAACATCTCAAATATCCTTCTCGATCACTTATAGAACATGGTCAAACACAAATTCAACTTTGTATCTTAATAATTTTGACTATACAAACATTTAAACCTTATAACTAGATTCAATGGATGTACCTTGAAGTCCTCTACAACTTCACTTTTTACTACACCTTTGAATTCATCCTAGATCAAAAAATATGAGCAAAATACAAACATTAATTTTTCCTTTGTTAATTTAAATTCCAATAGTCATAGTTAAGCATTAAACACTTTGTCATCATCTCATTCCCTCTCATAACTTGAAAAAATACACATTATTGATCTTAATCAAAACAATCTTGGTATTTACCTTTACTTATTGTTAAAGATTGATCACTTTTTATCATTTCACTACTTCTTGATAATTTGGAATAAACACACTTTATTGATATCTTCAAGAGTAGCCTAGACTTTATCTTGAAATGCTCACTATTAGATATTGATCAAATATCCCATGATTATAAAACTTGGTACCCTTGCATGACTTTTGAACACTTTTATATCATTTTAAGCACTTGTGCCACTTGGTAGTCTTCTGTGATTTATTTACTCTTTGAATTGTCTCGTATCATTGATCTTCATAAGTATGAACTGCCACTCACCATTGATCTTTTGTTAGATTATAAAGATTGTGACACTTGTCACCAACACATGAAACTTTTGACATGTTTCATTCATACATACCATTGGTCTCAATATGTATAATTAAGTGCTCACTATTGAATCTTCTAGACCAATGACCTCAAACTTAAATGTGATTAAACTTGATAGTCTATGGCCCATCACAATCTCCTAGAGCAACTTTGAAGACTTATAACTTGAGCTAGAAATCACTTCAAGACTCCAAATTTTTAGGGTAGTGTTAGCTATCCAGATAGCACCCAATAAAGTTTAGATTTGTTCAAGTCTAACCCATACCTAAAAAACATGGGAATGGTCTAAGGCTATGGGATGCCTATAACTATACCAAACCTCTAGGATTTTTTATGAGTCTAGTTACTCAAATTTTATAATTTGGACCTTTATTTCTAAAACCTAAAACTAGTTTGGGTGAAAAGAGTTAATAAATTTACATAAATTAAATCCTATTCTAATATGTGGTGATGCACCTAAAATATTATCCATCCACTCATATTTGAGCTTCCAAAACAATAGTGAGATAGAAACAAATGATGTGATCTATGACAACAAATACCTATCATGCATCAATATTTCATGTAGAGGTTCATCGAGTGAGAAAAACCTAAGGGACATGATGGAGAGGCCTAGTTTAAGGCACTAATCTAGTCAATATGTCCACTAATATATTCAATCAAATGACATTGAATACTAAATATGACCTACATAACTAGACAATCTACCAACTATGTGAGATCAAGACTTGGCAACGGAGAAAGCTCTACCACTTACAAAAATCAAACTAACATGAACACACTAGGCTAATATAATTAAATCTAAAAATAGTCATCTTATTTATCTCAAGAGGTTACAATGCTCAATATTGGTACATTTTAGTCATGCCTAAGAGAGGGATGAAAAAAATAGCTCAAAGGCTATATTTATAAAAGAAATGAAGCAAGAGAGAGGGTGTTTTGGTGCTCAAAAGGGAATCAAACTAGCTCAAATCCATTTGAAAAGTTGTTACAACTACCTCCACAAATCAATCTCATTCAAACCCTTCCTAATTGATTTAGGTCACTCCAATCCCATGCATCATTACACTATTCTCTCAGTGATGTTCCATGGTAGCTATAATAATAGGACCAAGTTATTTTTAATTTTTCCTAATGTGAAACTATTCATGACTAGTTTGTTGATGCATGTCAAAATCAAGAGAGGAGTCACTTTCATGTAGTTAGAACTGGTGACTAAGTTGTTGAAGTCTACGTGTATGCTTTTATTTTCATTTCTATCTACCACTTGTTACTCATTATGAGGACCAAATCCTCATACCTTGAAATTGATATAGCTACACCATCTATAATTTGAGTGGTAGTGCATCGAATCATGATGAGAATCCCCTATCATATATCATTTATTTACCCCTATAGAGTCTTAATATCACTACTTGATCCCAAAATATCCACTCTTGGCCCAATCTAGATCATTATTAAGCTTCTCTTCATTCATGCTTGCTCACCTTGGTTTAAAATTAACCCTTCAACCTCTATCTAAGTCACTTAAGCTTGCCTTCATTTTATTTTCTATTAAAAACTAACTCAGATCATTAACCTCTTGACTCATCTCACTATGTTAATATACCTGATGTGAATGATCATGATCCTTAGATCTATACCAAGATTCATGCACTTGTGTCACTTATAATTCACACCTTTGCACTTAGGGTTTGCTGACTCTTCTACTTGCTTACATGCCATTGATTTAGAATCCATGATTGAACGTGAGTCATTGATCTATCTAGGCCCATTATCCTATCTCTACCTAATCACTATTAGATTTAATCTAGGCACCTAAGATTTTTACAATTGTCAAGCTTTCACTCATTTAAGGACCCCTTTGATTATTTTTGAATGTAAATAGCCATTTGTAGGGGCCTAAAATTGATGTTTACACTAACATCACTGATAAATTTGAACTTCAACAGTCATTTACTGTGGCTTAAATTTTGCATTTGTACACATATCAATTGATGTCCATAGGAATGTGAATGAAATTTTTACTGCCATAACTCTACTTCCCATGCATTTTCCCCACAACAAATAATTCTTTCTAACTTTTTATTTGGACCCTTTGCGATAGACCATTTTCCTCAAGTTATTTTTTTAAGACCAGTTGCTTGACAGTTCTTTTCAGATTTGTGCCTCAACCACTTTAACTAAAGGAATTTTTTTGCCTTATCTTTTCCTTAAATAATTTATTATATAAAAAATATCTAAAATAATTCACATCTTTAGGATCTTTATATCAGACAAAAAGTTCATAATAAATCATCCTTAGTCTTTTTCCTTATAATAAAACTCTGAAATAAATCTACCTTCGAGAAAATTATCCCAAAAAAATTTCTCAAAGGAATTTATACCCTTGTATCTTTTGACTAAAACCTTATCTTTAGATTTTGTGTATCAGACAAAATGTCCAAAATAAGTTAACCTTTGGGAAAATTATCATGGGACAATTTTCCTAAAAGAATTATGTCCTTAGAATTTCCCTTCAGCCTTTTTGAAATATCCCCTTTGCCCTTTGAAAATTTCCTTCAAAACTTTGAAAATTATCCTTCATAACTTTGAAATGCATCTTTCTAAACTTTGAAAAGTGTCCTTCAAAGCTTTGTCTTGGTCACTTTCCTAAAAGCAATGACCCTTCGAGGATTTGTATAAGACGCTTTCCCAAGAAAAATACCCTTTGGGATTTTTGAAGAGGACACTTTCTTGATAAACTAACCCTTCATGAATATTATTTCAAAAGTATTTATGTGGCCCTTCTGTTTCAAATAATTTGTCTGAAAGAAAGCTACCTCTTTTAAACTTTTGTCAAACATTTTCCTTGAAATAATTAAGTCTTCAAGAAAATTGTGTGGACAATTTTTTTGAAAGAAATCTACCATCGCTTGAAAAATACCCTTTGGGATTTTTGTTTGGTCCACTTTATCAAAGAAATGTCCTTTGAAGTATTTTGGACCAATCTATTTGAAATATACCCTTTAGAACTTTTGTCTAGGACTCTCTTCAAATAAATGATCCTTTGGGGAAATTGTTTTGAATAAAATATCTAAAACAATTCCTGACACAACAAAAAAACCATAAATAATTATACCAAAATAATTATAACACTTATCCAAATAAAGTGGAACAATTCCTCCAATGGAATTATTAATGCTCTAATACTTGGTCAAAAGCTGAAATATTTGGCTAAGTGTAATCTTAGGATTTTTTTGGACCTATTCCTTTAACTATTCAACACCATGAAAACCTACTTAGATCCCTCCACTTGTAATGTTGATCCTAATTCTAAGCCACCTAATCCACTTGATAATTGGGACCTTGCTCATCTATTTAAATTAGGTAAAAGCTTGGTTTATGGGCCAAAATGGCTAACATTTTTAGTGACTCATAGGGAATCATGTTTGTTATGCTTGGAGAACCCATAACTAGCTACCAATTCTTTAGATAACCTCTTTTAAAAAACATAGTGATAAAAAGTAACAAAACAAAACAAAGTACCTAAGGTACTTAAAGAAGAGAAACTAACCTAGAACAAAATAGGGAAAACAAATAAAAAGTAGCAAAAACAATAATCGAAGGAATGAGCAAAACTAACTTGATATGCACAACTTAAAATATAAGTACCTTTCCTCTTGGGTCAAAATAAAAGTTTATTGGTCCACCATGGAACCTTAAAATGTGTTTCCTATCTCTTGATATCTCTCTTCTATAGTTAAGAGCAATTAGATGCTCTTGTTTTCTTGATGATGTAGTTGGGATTCTAACATTCATTTTTAGGTGTAAGGATTGAAGATATGGATCCAAGACCAAATCATCCTCTTCCTAAATTCCTTTTTGTTGAATTAAGAATATTATCTCTACCTCATCCATAAGTTGGATTGGCAATTCATCTGTCATACTTGGATTGATGTCTTCATTATGATCCTTTTGAAGTAGTGGCTGGTAAAAATCTTCATCTTCTTGATAAGTATTCAAAAGTGTATTAAATTATTTAATTTCTTCTTGATGAAAAATTACAATATTACTTATTATAAAACATTCCTCAATCTCCATATGAGGTGGAGATGGATTATCAAACTTTGCACAAAATCTCTCTAGGTCATCCCAAAAGGCCTCTTCATCATGATCATCTAAAAGGACATGAAGTTCATCATTAATATTACCATTTCAAACATGTTGATAACATATTTCTATCTTTTGGATGGATTCATATGATATTTCTTGATCTACTACACTTGCTTCATCTTCATCTTCTATAAATAATGGCATCTCATCTTCATGTAAAATATTCTAAAGCTCATCTCCTTCATGATGGATGGAAGATATTATTGGATCAATGAGATAATGGAACACATATTCAACTTGTACAATCAAATTTTCCTTATTTTGTACATCAAATTCTTCCTCATGTACTTATTCTTATGCGTGTATCTCAACCTCTATCTCATCTTATTGCACTTCTTAGAATTTTGCATCATCATGGAATACTAAAACATGTTTTTCCTTACCAAGATATGTCCTAATCATGATTTTTTTGTTCTTAGTCACTCATGTTTCCTTAATTGTATACTTCTCTAGCTACATCTTCTTGGTTTTCTTCATAAAGGAGAGTCTCTTTCTCAAAGAGTGGAATATTAGATTCTTGAAAAAATTCATAAAGATGAGAGAGGTTTAAATAAGTTACCATATGTACCTAATTTTGATCCTAAATTTGATATTCTTGGATTACCTTCACCTCCTCTCCCTATTTATTTTCCTCTTGAATGGATTTCCATGAAGGAAATCCTCTAGGCTTTTGAGGGGAAAGGAGTAGAGGTTGCAAGGTCTCTTGTTTAACTTCTATAATCACCACTTACTCCTTATTTTTCCTACTTCTTTGAAATGATTTACAAGATGGAAATGAACAAAATTATTGATAAGGGAGGGGTGGGGATTGAGAAACTTTGGGTTTGCTTGATTGCATGATTTGGTTTCAAGATGGGAAAAATAGAGGTCTTTCATTAGCTTTCTAATCTTGGTTCTCCTCCTTCCTCCTTATCTTCAATTCTAACTCCCTAATCTACTTATTAATATTTAATTATAATATATTGTAAGGTGATCAATGGTTTCATGAAGATAAGGAACATAATAATATTCTCAAGGAGGGATGAGAGAGGTTTGCATAGGTTTAGATCCTTCTTTAACTTGGGTCCTCAAATCTAGATTTTCCTCACTTTTCCCACCCCATGACTTCACCACTTGATCCATCTTGGAACCTTGAAGGAATTCATAAGGGGTTCTTGAGGAAGGATGGAATTTTGGATCACAATAGTAGGTTATTCCATAACAATTTCCTCCTTTATTTTATAGCTCTATTGGATAAATTTTTAGGAAGGAAAGGTTTGAGAAACATATGAGTAAATTGGCATACTCAAAGGGGCACTTAGAATGGTCTCTTGGGGAGAAATGGGTGGTACATAAGAAGGATAAGGTGGTGTTTATGAAGGTACATAAGTTTGGTGAGATTGGACCTATTGTTGTTCAAGGACTTATATCCTGTCCCAATGCTTTGAATGTAACCACCTACATCCATCATCTCACCTATGATATTGTTTCAATTTGCTCTCTCAAAAGGTGTCCATTCTTATTTTATTCACTACAATGACTATCTCACATGATGAAACAAGTGAGTATAGACATATTAGACATAAAACTTATATAATAATAATTATATTTCATGCTTGTCAAGGCTTATTAAATTTAACTTAAGTGATGGTATGGATAGCTCATGATAGGGTTGATGAGGAACAATGTTATGATGGGTTTGTTATGCATAGGAAGGATCAAGGAAATATTTTAGCATATATAATTGAAATAGTTCATCATATTTATGGTTATTATCATGAAGAAGGTAAGAGGTATTCCCTTGATAATAAGGATCATGAGAAAATTTCCAATGTTCCTCATAGCTTTGATTTTTTTTGATAGGGTTGATTAGGCTGATACATATCATGAAGATCATACGGGAACTATATGTAAGGATAATAATAACATAATTATTATATATAAACTATCATATCCTATATAAAATAATGAATATAACTCAGAATAATAATAATAATAATAATAATAATAATAATAATAATAATAATAATAATAATAATGTATCTTTGACCTTGAGATAGGGGCAAAGGAGTAAAAAAAGCTACTCTAAAGATGAGTATGATGCAAACTTGTACTACAATGGCTGAATTTGGGTCTAATTAGGCATGCCAAAATTGTTATCTATATAAATAACATCCAATAGAGGTCATATTAATTCAATTATAACCCATACCTAGACTAACATATGAATGGCCTAAGGCGATGGGATGCCTATAACTAGACTAGACCTCTATGATTTTTCATGAGGCCAGCTCCTCAAAGTTTATAATTTAGACCTTTATTTATAAAACCTAAAAATGGTTAGGGTGAAAAGAGTTAATAAATTTTCATAAATTAAATCATATTGTAATATGTGGTGATGAACCTAAAATATTGTCTATCCACTCATATTTGATCCTCTAAAATGCTAGTGAGATAGAAACAAATGATGGGATATATGACTCCAAATGCCTGTCATGCATCAATATTTCATGTAGAGGTTCATCAAGTGAGAAAAACCTAAGGGTGGTGATGGAGAGGCCTATTTCAAGGAACTAACCTAGTTAATATATCCATTCATGGCTTTAATCAATTAAATTAAACATTAAACATGATATACATAACCAAAAAATCTACCATCTAGGTGAGCTCAAGAATTGGTAAGGGAGAGAGCTCTACCACTTACACAAGTCAAACTAGCATGAAAACACTAGGATAATATGATGAAATATAAAAATAGTCATCTTATTTATCTCAAGAGGTTACAAAGCTCAATCTTGGTAGAGTCTAGTCATGCCCAAGAAAGGGATGCAAAATAATAGATTGAAGGCTATATTTATAGAAGAAAGGAATGAAGAGAGAGGGATTTTTGGCACTCAAAAGGGAATAAAATAATCTCAAATACATTTTAAAATTTGTTACAATTACCTCTACAAATAAATCTCATTCAAACCCTTGTTGATTGATCTAGGTCACTCTAGTCCATTACATCATTACATTATTCCCTCAGTGATGCTCCATGGTGGTTGTAATAGTGGGATGAAGTTGTTTTTACTTTGTCTTAATGTGAAAACACTCATGATTGATTTATTGATGCATGTCCAAATGGAGAGAGGGATTACTTTCATGTATTTGGCTCTAGAGACTAAGCTATTGAAGTCTACATGTCTACCTTCATTTTCCATGCTATATACCACTTTTTACTCATTATGAGGACCATATCCTCATACCTTGAAACTGACAAAGTTATGCCATCTATACTTTGAGTTGAAATTTGTCAAATCATGATGAGAAACCCATACCATATCTTATTTATCTATCCCTACAGTAAATTAATGGCACTGCTTCATCCCAAAATATTCTCTCCTTACCCAATCTAGATCATGATCAAGCTCAACTTATTTCATACTTTCTTTCCTTCATAAAAAATTGACCCTTCAACCTCCATCTACATCACTTGGGCTTGACTTCATTTGATTTACCATAAAAAATTGACTCAAATCATTGACATCTTGACTCATCTCACTCCATTTATCTACCTGATGTGAATGAACATGATCTGTAAATCCTCTACCAAGATTCATGCACTTGTGCCACTTGTCAATCATGCCTTTTCACTCAGGTTTTACTAACTCTTTAACTTTTTCATGTGTCATTGATTTGGAATCCATGATTGAATGTGACCCATTGATCTGTCTAGGCCCATTATCTTATCTTTACCTACTCACCATTTGATTTAGTTTGGGAACCTAATATTTGGACACTTGTCAAGATTTCACTCAGTCATGAACCCCTTTTTTTTTATTTTTTAATGCAAATGACTATTTAAAAGGGCCCAAACTTGAGGTCTGAATGAACATCATTGATAAATTTGAACTTTAATGGTCATTTACCATAAATTAAATTTGGCATTTGTGCACCCATCAACTAATGTCTATAAGAATATCAATGACATCTACGTGACTATCACTCTAATTCCCATGTATTTTCCCTACGTCAAATAATTATTTTAGACCTCTTGTTTCAACCCTTTATAGTGAACCATTTCCTTGGGCTATTTATTTCAGACATGTTACTAGATAATTCTTTTAGGTTTTATGTCTCAGCCACTTTATCTAAAGGAATTTTTTTCCTTATCTTTTCCTTAAACAATTTCTTGTGGATAAAATGTCTAAAATAATTCACATATTTAGGATAATTGTCTCGGATAAAAATTTTAAAAGAAATTTTCCTTAGTCTTTTACTTCGAAACAATACTCTAAAATAAATATGCCTTTGAGAAAATTGGCCTAGACAATTTTCTCAAAAAAATTTGTGCCCTTGTATCTTTTGACTGAAACCTTGGCTTTAGCTTTTGTGTATCAAAAAAAATGTCCAAAATAAATTGACCTTAAGGTAAATTGTCATGTGATAATTTTATTGAAATAATTGTCCTTAGAATTGCCTTTAGCCTTTTTGAAATAACCTCTTTTCCTTTTGAAAATTCCCTTTGAAAGATTGAAAAGTGTCCTTCAGAACTTTGAAAATTGTCCTTCAAAACTTTTTTTTTGGTCACTTTCTTAAAAGAAATGACCCTTCAAGGGAATTATATATGACACTTTTCCAATAAAATACCCTTCAAGATTTTTGAAGAGGACACTTGCCTGAGAAACTAACCCTTCCAAATTATTGTTTAGGAAGTATTTATGTGGCCCTTTTATTTTGAACAATTTGTCTAAAAGAAGCCTACCTCTTCATAAATTTTGTCAAACATTTTTCATGAAAGAATTAAGTCTTCAAGAAAATTGTGCAGATAATTTTCTTGAAAGAAATCTACCTTAGCTTGAAAAATACCCTTGGGATTTTTATTTGGTCCACTTTCTGAAAGAGTGATCCTTCAAGAAAACTATTTTGGACCAATTTCTCTAAAATATACCCTTTGAAACTTCTATCTAGGACTCTCTTCGAAGAAATGACCCTTTGAGGAAATTATTTCAAATAAAATATCCAAACCAATTCTTGATACTTAGACAAAAAATATGAAATAATTATCCCAAAATAATTCCAACACTTAGCCAAATAAAGTGGAACAATTCCTCTAAGGGAATTTTGAATTCTTTAACACTTGGCCAAAAGTTTAAATATTTTGCTAAGTGTAAACTTAGGCTTTTTATGGACCTATTCCTAAAACTATTTATCACCATGAAAAATTACTTGGATCCCTCCACTTACAATGTTGAGCCTACTTTTAAGCCACCTGATCCATGTGACAATTGTGACCCTACTCATCTATTTAAACTGGGCAAAAGCTTGATGTATTGGCCAAAATGGCTAATAGGTAGCTTCTTATCACTATAGAAAAAATATCCATGTAAAAGATTTACCATTATTGAATTTTTGAGTACCTTAATTAAATGAAAAAAATTATAGTTTATTCATATCTACATGACATGTAGTTACGGTCTGGATAAGTATAAAAACTTAATGAACTTTTATCTAAGAGGCCAACTTTGCACCCATATATCTTTAGCTATGCTCAACCTCATGACCTAAAATTTGAACCATATGATCTCCTCACATAGATGAATCCATCCATCTATAAATATACTCCTAGGATCTTCACATGTGTGAAATATGATTCCATCAAATTGCTTACATAGATTGTTCTACCATAGAACCAACTATGCATAGATGAACATAATGAAGAAGTAGATGAATACCATGAATTAACATAAGAATTTTAAGAACTCTTAAAACCCCATAAGACCTATAAATCATGATATCATCATCCATAACATTCATTAATTTATTAGCAAAACATATACTAAATATTCATGCTTACATACTAGGCTACTAAGCCTATGCCAACATAATATTCACATATTTATCTTCTCTTCTTAACATGAAACCACATCAAAATGATAGATAAAATATGATAATCCTCAAAAAATACTTACCTTAGATCATATGCATCTAAATACTACTTTGAACAACTTCAATATTAAACTCATCATCATCATGACATCACCACTTTGCCATTACCTTTGACATCAATGCACACATGACATTAGTATTTGACATCAATGACAATACTTATCAAAATTATGATCTTAATGTTTAAATTTTATAGTAGCATGAATCAATCCTAATTATAGTTTTTTATGTTGATGACTTGTTGATCACAAGGAGTTCTTCATCCTCCATTATAGTAGTGAAAATTCCTTTACATGATCTATTCTCCATGACTGACTTTCTCACATGTTTTCACATAGCTAAATGTAAGGAAGCTCTGACTCCATTTATTTTTGGATTCAAACTCGAGGCTAAGTTTTCATCTCTATTGGTTGATGTACCTTATTTCAAAAACTTGTTGATAACCCCAGTGCTCTAGCTCATACTATACCTGATATTTCATATGTAATGGGCATGGTCTCAAGGTTTATATAGACACTACATGATCTAAATTGGAAGATATCTAATTTGATTATTCACTACATTTAGGTTACTCATAGTTTTAGGATTCACTATAGAGAAAGAATTGATGTTGATTTGATTAGGTACATAGAGTCAAATTATGTTAGAAATATTCAACATCATAATTCCACTTGAGGATATAATATCTAACTTGGTTCAATTATAATTAGTTGATCTTGAAATAAATAGAATGTTATTATTTTATCACATAATAAGACTAAATATAGAGGAGTTTTTAATGATGTTACTAAGGATATTTGGTTTCAAGGGATTCTTATTGAATTTGTTATATAGTTTAAGTAGGCCATAATCATCATTTATGACAACCAAATCACCATCAAGACCTATAATAATCTAATTTAACATTAATAAACCAAACATATCTAGATTCATATGCACTTCATTCATTAACTCATTCATGGATAGGTCATTGATCTAAAATTTTTCTAGACTATCAATCAAAATGTTGATATCTTCACCAAACAATTCACCAAGAGTAGGTATCTTCATTTACAATCTCTTTTGGGTTGTGTGTCGCTTCAACATCACATTATATGGGTATTTATAATCCTGTATTTTTCTCTCCCTAGTTTTGAATAGGAGTCTCATTCTATTCTTATATGGGTACCTAATCAATCCTTACTTCCAAGACCTAATTATTCTACCCACCTAAGCTATTCTTAAGGTGGGGTGTTAATGTAAGTTTTTTATTCCATTTTATGTTTTTTTTACACGTGTTTAACTTTATTATTTATAATATTGATATCACTTAGGTGTAATAATTAGGTCATGAAGATACACATGCATATGTCTAAATTGTAGTTAAATTTGTTGGTGTAGATGCTCTTGACATTTATCAACCAATGTTGACCTCTTGTACATGGCACTCACTATTCATTTATTAATTCTCTTATGTTCACATTGCCAGATGTAGGTGAATATATGCCTCTCTTATCTGATTTAGGTAACTCTCATCAAAGTTATTTTCATTGATTCTAAATATAATCTATTATTCTACTCATGTTTTGATCCATGTGTAGCCTTTACACTGTTGAACACACTCATTTTTTCTTCTACATAAAGTTCACACTTCTCACACATCTATGTGCACTCCTTTCATTAAATCTTGCTCACAACCTTACACATAAGTCTAATTCTTACTCTTATACTTTATTGAAATAATCACCTTAGATCCTAACCTATACATCACATATTACATCCCTCATCTTGTAGTCCTATACACCTCACAAGCACCTACTCATATACTAACTTGCTCCTTTGGCCCCCACTTTATCACAACCATGTGTTATCCTACCTTGACCACATGGAACAACTAGAGGCCCAACTATATTTTAAAAACCAATTAAGGATCATGAGGTTAAGATTTATTAAAGTTATTCTCAACATTAATTATTCATACCATTGCCAACAACCACATCTAATAAAAAGATTCAACACCTTCATTGGTATTTATTTAAAAATTAATAATACTCTTGTATTATACATATTAAATATGTAATATACATATTTGGTCAATGATAGCTAAGAAAATTAGTCAGGTTCATGACATTACATAATCATAACATACATAGTTTGATATATGCATCTACTCTATATACACACAGTATAGACATTATACTCTATTTTCCCTATTTTTTCATTTTATGAATAGAAGCTACATTTTCCTATAAGTAAGACTTATAATCCATTGAATGTGCATTTTATTGTTTTGTTTGAATACTATTTTTGAGTTAACTCTACATAATTAAACTAAATTATCTATTTCACACTTGGTCTTTAGCCCTATGGTGTAGATCATTGGTATCAGAGCTGAGCTCCATTCCTTTTTATGCATATAACCACATGATTTAAATGATATATAAGGTTTAAAAATTATTTATATTTTAGATATTCTAAAATAAATTCATAAAAATTTAAGATGATCGACACCTAGAAGTAACTTGAGGTAACCCTATAAGTTTTAAGGCTCATCATTGACACATTAGAGGTACAACACCAAAAAATTTGGTCAATTCCATGATTTAATGATGCAACTCAACCTAACACCTTCCCATCCATATCAATAGTATGATCCATAATGGTTTTAGTAATAAACCCCCTTCAAAGTATAATTGAATCTCAACATCCCTCTTCTCCAAGGAAATATTGATGTTAAAGTATTAGATGCTTGGACTCAGCAAATCAAGGAATATTATCAATAAACTACTTCATTGATGTTGAGAATATCAGCTTCACATTACTAAATATATACATTCTAATTTTTCACTAGTGGGATACCTTCAGTGCATAATGTTCATAAGAGTGTGTTCCAATCAAATCTTGGAAGAATTTTGTCAATGCATTAAAGGAAAAATACTACTAAATATTACACTTTGAAGATGAATACATCAAGTTTCAATAACTATGCCAACACAAGGATCAGTTAGTGGAAAACTAACCAACATATTCCATGACTACCATATGTGCCTGCAAGAGAACTTGAGAAAATAACATAGGTTGTTAAATCAATAGAATATCACCTTATATTTATGTAAAGTTAGAGTTCTTAACTTCAAATAATTTGGGACAATCATATTTAAACACAACCAAGATCAAATCCAAGGTAAGGATGAACTAACATTCCACCTCTTCATGTAACATAGTGTATAAGGCCCAAACCTAGCATATTTCTACATCATATATTATTGTTACAAATAATAACACTTCTCATAAAGGTGATCAGCCTTATAATTTTTCTCAAACTCAAAGGCTCATGTGTCTTTTGCTTTAGACAAAGGAAAGAATAAGTTAGGTGATAAGTGGTGCCATTTTCATCATTCATCCACTCATGAGGATTTTGAATGTCATGCATAGTATTCCTTGTTCACATAATCTTCATCAAGACCCACACTAATGGATATCACTAACTTATATTCCTCTTGTCTCTACACCAATACCACTATGATTGACATCTCTAAAGAGTACATTCATCTCTTCCACATGATATTCTGGGTGAATTGTCAGCCTCTACACATCATAATCAATAGTGTTAATCATAAGAACTTCATTATGAAATCCATATCTCAAAACTCTTATCTTACCATTACTACACATCCTAATCCATATTCTTTAGGGTGGTTTTAGTAGGGGAAAGATATATAGGTTTAGTGATAATGCACTTTTTAGTACAAAATCAATCTTATGGGGGATAAAGTCACTTGTAACATCGCACCTCTAGAGGTCTATGACATTTTTTTTGGAGACTATATTTATATGACCATGAAGCTACATATCAAACCAAACCACAAAATTAGACTATCCATGTGCAAGATCATTTTTACCACCTCTTCAAGTCAGTACCCATAATTAAAGTCACCTTGGTCTCTTAAAAGTTAATGTCATAAGCTCATATCACACATGTATAAGTTCATATTACTAATGCTCAACACTAACACACCTACATATATGAAAATCACACATTGGGAGTGTGAAACACTCACACATTTTTATAGAAATAAATTGACAAGTTATTGGAATCAAGTCTTCATAGATCTTGAAGGCCTTATAAATCACTATGTAATAAATCACCACCTCAATTTTGTTAATAGATATCATCTTATGAATTTCCCATTCTAATTTAGACTAGCTTGGGAGAATGATTAAATTTGATGTTAAATACAAGAGCTCCTTGATTAGGGTAAGATCAAGCCTAGCTCTTATCCTTGTAGGAGTTTGATAGTACTCACACCTAAGAAGGATGGGTCTTGGTGACTTTACATAGACTATCACACACTCAACAAGATAAAAATGAATAATTAATACCCACTACCATATATTTATTAAATTCTACACCTACTCTAAGGTTCTCAATACTTCACTAAGATCAACTTGAAGTTAGGTTACTATTGGCCAAATTTGGCTTACATAACAAAATTTATCTAATCCAAAATAAGACGCTGAACAAGGTCCTGATTAAAGAGTGATATAATGTTAGAAGGATAATATGGAATTTGAGAGAATATGAATTACCATTTGAAAGCTTTTGAAACACTTTAATCATGCTTAAAGTGTGAATTTAGTGATCTTAAAGAGCTAGATTGTCATTGCACATCATAGAGAAATGAAAGAACTAGTTTGCTTGTGAATTTTATAAGTATGATTAGGAAGCCTCTCAAGGACAAAGGATCACATGGGATAAATTTATTTATCACCAAGGTAATCCTCTAAAAATTTCATGTCTTGATGAGCTTGTTATTTTAGTATATAAGCCTTTTAATTTAGACTTACAAAGTGAAACGTGTATGCATATGTCAAGTTTAAGGCTCATAAAATATCTAGTTGATTTTAAATATACCAAGGTTAAAATCATAGATAAAATGTGTCAAGATTATGGAATATAAATTCAAGATCCAATGGTGAGTGATGATCTAAATAGTCATTAGGTCCCAAAGATCTAACAATGTGTATCTGATAATGCATTAAAGATCAATAGTGAGTATCAAGTCAAAAAGTTAGCATAAATGCATTGATGATAATTTTCAATATCTCAAGTACTTAAAAATATATATATAATGTTGTATTAAAACTAATAAATATAGTGGGTCGAATAAGATCAATGGTGCATGATCCATCGTATAAAGCATATCTAATGATGAGCGAGAATTTAGTGAGTCAGTGAATATTGAAGATGAGTGAGAAGCTACCAAGTGTCATGACCATGGTAACTAGAAAATAAATCAATGTTGTGCATTTAAACCATGAAAAATTAGATAAATGGTGCACATAGGGTCAAAGTGTTAGTAGGATCCTAAGAACAAATGAAGATTTTCTAGGTGACACATTTTTAGAAACCTAGAACAAGATAAAGGGCTAATAAAGTTGAAGCCAAATAGGATTGAAGTCAAACTAGAGTAAATGTTTGAAAGGGAGGCCATGGAGGAAGACACATTAGTTTCAAAGTGTTCATCACCAAAACTAGTAGCATGGATAAGCCATTGGCAAGGTGGTCTTAAAGCTAATGGTGACCCTTTTTACATGTTGAAATGAATTAGGAGAGAGCAATACACACTGAGACAACAACATAACATATTGATCCAGTTATTGTAACTAATTTGATGCTAAGGTGTGGCTTTGATATGACTTTGTATTTTCATTATAACCATAAGGAACATTAATTCATGCCAAAAATAGATTGAAAGGGGTTGATATGGTTGTTTTGGCCACTTTCTAGAAGTAATCTTAGGCATTGTCATCTTTTATAATGGCATCAACACTAGATGATTGGAAATCTTGGTCATTATGCTCCCTTATCCATCCTTCTATGCATAATCCCCATCTATCTCATCATATTTTGTTATAAATATAGGCTTATAATCCTTGAAAAGGATCCTTCTCTTTGGTATGACTAGACTCTACCAAGATTTATATTGTAACACCTATTTAATGCAATAAAAGATTGGATTCCTCCATTTTTAAAATGAATTAAAGTGTGTCTCATGAATTCATTGATGTGGTTAAGTGAATGTAATTTTCCTTTCCTTTATATGATTTTTCTCACCTTCATGTAATGTTTTGATAGTTCTCACATGTCATTCTAAGTGCATATATAGTTTGTTGTTCAGTTTGGAAGTGGATAACTACCCTCCCATACTAGATTGATAGTTAGTCCATGCCTTTTTATAAAGTAATTGTGTGAGGACTGGTCAAAGAGTGAGCGAAGTGATATTTTGTAGTCTTGAATGCATCTTATAATGTTTCTTTTGAAAATATAAAGATCAAAACATTTGGTGCATCACCTCCTTTTTATAGGCATTCATAGATTATTATTAATCTCTCCCCCTTTTTCCTAGTAAGAAGCTAGTTTATATTTAGTATAAGTGATAGATTAAAAAATAATCTAGCCTTCTCTAGAGGTCTGACCTAAGATTATGTGACTCACAACCTAGGGTCATTCCCATGTTAGACTAGGTTTGAGAAAGAGGACCTGAATACTCCCATTTGTAGCTAGGGTACAACCTAGGATATCAATAGTTCTGGCATGCCTAGTGGGATTAGGTTTCATATATAAATGTAAACTTAGATCTAAGGAGAATCATTTTTAGTATCAAATGAAATCCATCATCATTAGGAGTTAAATATCTTTAAAGTCATAGAGTTCATTGCACTATCCAGATAGTCTTCTAATGCCAAAGGTTACTACAAGGTCAGCTAGTAAAGTTATTACCCTTAAATTAATTGAGATACCTTCTATTTAATATAAGAGAGAAATATTTAATAGGAAAATACCTTACCCCAAAAATAAATATTCATATCCTAGTCATCTTATTACCTTAAGCAGTGCAATCCCCACTACCCAAATGGCTATTAAAAATTAAGTGTTCATCCCATTCAATAGAGGTAGTCCACTAAATTTGGCCCATTTTGATGAAATTCCTATGTTTTACCTTAATATTATCCCATTATTCTTAGGACAAGGTCAAACAACTATTATTGAGCACATTTAGGATGTTTCCAACCTTTGTTCTGTTTAAAATGTTGTTTAAAATAATGTTTCTATCAAACTATTTATTATTTCCTTCAAAGGAAAAGCATTGCATTGGTATATAAATCTTCCATTGAATTATATTACTACCTAGGATGAGTTAGGTGCAGCATTAGTAAAATACTTTGAGGACAAATATGATAACCTATCTTTAGTTGAATAGCTGACTGAAATAAAGAGAGCTCATCATGAGTTCATGTCTAATTTCAACCTCAAATTATAAAAGACATAGACTAGAATACCTAAATTGATCAAACCATCCCTTGAATATGCCTTCTTTTATTATTTAATATCCCTTAGATATGATATTAGTGTGATGATATAGTCTATGGGTGGTAATACCCTATCAGATGCTTATGGGGTTCTAATAAGAGCAAAAAATAGTTTGATACAAGATATTAAGATTTATTCAAGGCCTCCAATAAATATATTCCTAGAATTTAAATCTATTCAACCCCCTCAATTTCCTTAGTTTTCATCATTGACCCCTATTTCACCTCCTCAAGCTCAAGCTATAGCCCCTTCTAGCCAAGCCAATGAGCTTGGTGAGCTAAAAGGTTTGCTTCAATCTTTTGGAAATGAAATAGTACAACTCAAGAGGCAATAGTATTAGATTAATATGCCCTATCAAAAATAAAATGAGACTACTTATCAGCCTTTTAAAGATCAAAGGCCTCCTTATCAAAGATTTAGAGAGAATAAACCACGTTACCAAGTGCACGGAGCCATAGTCCCATCTGAAGCATCTACATCGCTTGATCCTAATGCATCTTCCTCATAATATTTTTTTCCCACACCACCTAAAAAAAAAATATTCAAGACTCAAATTGGTATCCCTCCCACCTCAATGATGTTCACAACCGAGCCTTTATATCATAAAACATTACTATGCCACAAATGACACAAGAAGAGTTTTCTCTTTAAGGAGGTAAGTATTAGGAGATAAGTTTGGTACCCCAAGGAGAATCCCAAGGGAATATTTATGTCATTTACTTAAATAGGAAAATGGATGATTATATTTATTTTAATCATGGTGGTGAGGCTAATAGTTCAAATGGTCAATTTGTAATTGTAACTAGAGATAAAATAAGAGCCATTGATGAGGCTCAAAATGTGACTAATTCTTCAATTACTCATAATTTTTTTTCCAAGAGTACTAAATATCAACTTGATACCCATATAACATATAAAATTTAGAATGTAGAGGCTAGGAAGGTCCCTCAAATACCTCTAGTTCATGAACAGCTAGTGGTTCAAAAAGTGCAGATAAAGTTTAGTGGAACTTCATTTAGCATAGTGGATCAGATGAATAAATCCAATGTTAGAATTATCATCTGGTATTCCCTTAATATTATATGATAAAATTATATGTTCATCCAAGATATTTAATCTCTCAAGATGTCTCTAAAACAGATTGAGAAATAAGGAGTTGTCTTGACTAATTTAGAATAGCCAATGAAGCATCAAGTACAATAGGTATACAAAATGGAAAAGGGTGACAAAGATAATGAAAATTTAAGTAAAAATCCTCCTTTATACCTATCTCTAATATTTTTTGACTATTTATTTCATAATTTCATGGTGGACAGTGGATCCAGTAGCATTGTCATGCCTAAGTAAATTGTAGACAAGATTAGCCTTGTCTATTAACCAAATAGTAAATGGGTATTACAATTGGATAGTTCACAAAAAAAAATATTAGGCATCATTAATGGTCTAAATGTGACATTATATGCTTGTACTAATGTTACCTTTTAACAAGATGTAGTTTTAGTGGACTTGCCTCCGTATTTTTTTGTGTCTGTCAAAGGAATTTACCTCAAATATTGAAGGATATTTATCATTTGACTAGACATATTTGATGTTCATGAGCAGGTATGTTACCAAATTAACCATAAATTATGAACTTATTTCATGGTTCCATTTGGAACCATATTTTCCAAGTGTTGTGAACACCAATTACCTCATCTTAAATGAGGTGATAAAAGATAGTGTAGAGGAAACTGATTCACCTTTAGATGGGATTGTATATTTGTTAATTAATGAATGGGAATATATAATAAATTAATATTATCCTTATAATATAATTGAATAATAAATACTTGGTGTTTATTTATTACATGATAAAGATTCACCAATTCTAGCCTTGATAAAGAATGATGAGTCTAGTGACGATCTTTGGAAATTATACTTTTATGGGTCAAGGAATAAACATGGTATTATGGATGGAATGATGTTTATTTATCCAAAATAATATAGGTATTTATCATCTATTAACTTTCAATTTTATTTTTCAAATAATGTTATAAAATATGAGGCACTAGTTCATGGTTTATAATGGGCAAGGAAGATGAAAGTCAACACCTTACAAGTATTTGGTGATAGTAAAATTGTAGTTCACCAGGTGAGAGGTCTTAATGTATGCAAAAACACATTACTAATTAATTATAATCATTGGGTATGGGACTTTATTGAATAATTTTGGGCCTTCAACATTCAAGAAATACCAAGCAGATGAGATCAAACATGTAGATATGTTGGCTACCATTGGGGCATAATTTAGTATCCTAGATAATGTAAGAAGTGAAAAGGTCTAGTAACACATTAAGTTGGTTTTAAGGCCTTCTATTTTTTATAACAATGATAATTGTCAAGTGTTTGAAGATGATAATCAAATTGTCAGATTCTTGTAAGAAGAAGCTATGTTTTTTTCAATAAATTAGTCAAAATAATTGCAGAGTATGGTAATCACATTTTACAAATGTAAAAAAAATAAGTTACATAATGGATTGGTCACACTTGAAAACATATTTAGTGGTGATGTGAGTCGAGGAAATAAAATTCATCTTTGTCAACAAAGGAATAACATTATGCCAATGTGGAAGTTGCACTTGGTAAGAACCTAAAGTTGGGTAAGGTATTCACTTATTCAAAAAAGGAAGATTTCATTGAATATGTGCAAGTTTTGTTGATGTATTTGCATGGAAATATAGTGATATCAAGGGATTTGACCCAATTCTATCTCAACACACCATTGAGCTAAAAGATTAAACTAATCTAGTAAGACAAATATAAAGGCCTAATAATCCTAAGCTTGAGCCTTTAATGAGAGATGAGATTCATAAGCTCATTGAGGCATCTATTATGTTTTGAATCAAGCACTCAACTTGGATGGAAGACCTTGTTCCAGTATAGAAAAATAATGGTGAAATTAGATTATGTGTTGACTTTCATAACTTGAATAAGGATTCCATTAAAGACTATTATCCACTACCATATATGGAATAGATTTTATAGTTATTTATAGGTTGAGAAAAGTTCTCTTTGTTGGATTTCTATAGTTTTTACAACTAGATTTTTGTCAAGGAAGAAGACCAATTCAAGAAAACCTTCACCAAAAATTGGTGCACATTTGCATATAAAAATATGCCCTTTGGTTTGAAACAAATTTCTATAGAGCCATGAATTTGGCATTCTAGGGCCTTCTTAGCAAATATGTGCTGGTCTATTTGGATGATATAATAGTATTTAAAAAAAATTCAAGTGAGCAAATGGTTCACCTTGAGCAAGTTTTTGAAAGGTGTAGGATATTAGGGGTATCCCTCAATCGCAAAAAGTGTGTCTTCTTAGTTCATGAAGGTAATCTGCTTAGACATATTATTTCAAAGCATGGTTTAAACATAGATCCTGAAATAACGACTTCAATTTTTGCACTTTCCTTGCCCAAGCACAAAAGATATTTTCAAATTTTCTTAGGGGAGATAAATTTTATAGAATATATATCTCATATTTTTCCACTTTATCTAAGCCACTTAAATCCATGTTAAATAAGAATCAGAGTTTTAGCTAGTCTAAAGGAGTAAGGAGTTTTGCGGAAATTAAAAAATCCATGGCTAGTGTTCCTACACTCATGAACCCAAATTTATTAAAGGACTTAATTTTATACACCTATGCTAACATTGACACCATTTTAGGCATTATTATGCAATAGAACCATGAGGGATTATATCAACCAATATCCTTATTTAGTCAAGGATTGGAAGAACATGAAATAAGGTACTCTTTTGTTGAAAATTATGTGAATTATATTATAATGTCTCTCAAGAAGTTTAGATACTTATTGTTTAACAATATGATACACCTAATGGTTTCCCACCTAAGTGTCAAGGAGTTTCTCTTGAATAAGGACATAAGTGAGAAAAGAGATAGTTGGGTAACAAAGGTAATGGCGTATGATGTGGAGATCAAAGTAAAAAAGATGATTTGAGGAAAAGGAATTTGTGAGCATCTAGCCCAAGAATTAAATAATCTAATGGGGTGGTTATGGTGTCAACTGATAAAGAAGTTGAAACTGATCATACCTCACCTTCTAGCTAGTATCATGATTTGGTAAGATATCTCCAATATGTTCTTTTTCCCTCTCACCTAAATCCTTCAAAAAGAAGATATTTTAGATTGCAATCCATTCCATTTGTTATTATTTATGGTGTTTTATTCAAGAAAGATATAAATGTCATGTTGTTAATATGAATTGAACAACATCAAAAGGAAATTCTTCTTGAATAATTCCATGATGGACATGGTGGAGGGAATTATTCATCAAGAACCATAGCCCACAAGATCATGAGAGATGGGTATTATTGGCCAATCATATTTGGTGATTATCATGCATGGGTTAGGAAGTGCAGATAATGTGTTATGTTTGTATGAAAGGTGAAACTTGCATCCTTACCTATCCAACCAATTGTAGTAGATCAACCCTTTGACCAATGGGGACTAGAATTTATTAGTCTTGTTAACCCCCCTTCAAGATTAAGACATAAATGAATAATGATTGCTAAAGATTACTTCACTATATGTATAGAATTAATGGAATTGAAAGAAGCAAACAAGTCCAATGTTATAGATTTCTATGAAACTTTTTTTACTAGGTTTTGAGTCACTTCAAATTGTTTTTTATAATGTTATTCTTTTTTCAAGTCTAGAATCAAATAATGGGAAGTTCAACATAGTATCTTTATCAACACTTCATCAAATTACTATCCACAAGGTAATGAACTTAATGAGTCCACTAATAAGAACATATTGAAGATAATAAGAAGAATAATTGAAGATAATTAGAGTTCATGGCATCTTAAGTTGAAGTCAGCTCTGTGGGCTAATAGGATCATCTACAAAATGCCAATAGCCAATTCTTTGTACAAGTTGGTATATGGTAAAGAAGTAAGAATTTTTATTTCTCTTGAATTTCCTACCCTATAACTGATGCACCAAATTGAGTTTTTAGAGAGTGAACCTATGGAGATTAGATATGTTGAGATTATGGAGTTGGAAGAGATAAGAAATTAGTACATGCTAGCCATGGAAAGCCATTAGGAAAAAGTGAAGAGAAACTTTGACAAAGGAGATTCTTCACAAAATTTCAAAGAAGGAGATTTGGTCATTAAGTGGGATAAGGATAGAGCTAAGCCAAGAAGGCATATAAATTTTGACTCTTTTTGGAGTGGTCCATACATAATCTCTAGCTACAAATCCCATTATGCCTTCCAACTTGCAAGGATGGATGCTAAGGATATTCCTATCCCAATTAATAAGATACACTTAAAACATTTATAGTAAAGGTTTATTTCCCTACAAATAGTTAGTTTGTGTTGACTTTACTCTAAGTGTTGTCCTATCATATTAGTTTGTTTGCTTTTGCTTTGTTTAGTTAGCTTCCCTATTTTCTATGTTTTCCCTTTATTTTGGTGTATTGTTTTGTCTCTACAAACCAAAGGGTACTTTCATAATGGATCATATTTTTCATTGTTGTTTAATCCAAGAGTCATATAAATGGTTTAATTTCTCAAGCATAGTAGGCATGCTGCCAATTGAGTTACCAAAGATGTTGGCCAAATATTGCCTACATACTAAAATTTACCTAATACAAAATAAGAAACTGATCAGGGTCCTAATTAAAGAGTGATCCAATAACACATGGAGCATGTGGACTTTTATATAATATTTATTTTCATTTTATTCTTTTGAAACACTTTAAGTAAGCTTAAAATGTGAATTTGGTGATCCTAAAGAGCTAGGCTGTCATCACACATCACAGAGAAATAAACAGACTAGTTTGATTATGTATTTTATAAGTATTCTTAAGAATCCTCTCAATCCCAAAGGATCACATGAGATCAATTAATTTGGTTTTTAGGTCATCCTTGACAAATTTCATGTCTTGATGAGCTTGCTATCTCAAGATATAAGCCTTTAAAGTTAGACTCGCAGAGTGAAATGTGCACGTAAATGTCAAGTTTAAGCCTCATAAAATATACATTTGAATTAAAATATACCAAGGTTAAACAAAATCATAAGTTTTAATATAATGAGAGCTTAATTTAGGATCTAATGGTGGGTATCTATCTAATAATTTAGGGGGTCACAAAGATCTAATGACACATATTTGATCATACATCAAAGATCAATGATGAGAATCAAGTCAAAGGATCAACATAAACATGTAAATGATAAGTTTTCAAGATCTAAAGTAATTGAATAGATATCTAATGCTTCATAGAGACTAATAAATCTATTAGGTCCAAGTAGATCAATGGTGCATGATACATCATACAAATAAGATCTAATGGTAAACTAAAAGTAAGCAAGTTAGTAAATCTTGAGCCTAATGAGAAGATACCAAGTGTCACAACAATGGTAACTAATAGATAAATCAATAGAGAACATTAAATCCATGTAAAATAAGATTAATGATGTGGTAGGGTTAAAGGGTTAATAGGGTCTTGAGAATGAAGGAAGAGCTATTAGGTGACACATTTTTAGAAACCTAGATCGAGATCAAGGGTCAATATCAAAAGTCAAATCCAAACACGGTTGAGGTTAAACTAGAGAAAATGTTTCAAAGAGAGGCCATGAAGGTAGAAACATTAATTTTATAGGATTCATCACCAAAAGTAATAGCATGGATAAGCCATTGGCAAGGTGGTCCTAATGTTAATTGTGACCCTTTTTACATGCCAGAATAGATCAATAAGGAACAATCCACACCAAAATAAGATCACAATAGATTGATCTAGATATTATAACTACTTTGATTCTGAAATTTATCTTTCAAATGAATTTATCCTACTATTATAAACATAAGGATCATCAATATATTCCAAAAATAGATTGAAAGGGACTAATATGGTTGTTTTGGCTACTTTCCAGAAGTACTCTTAGGCCTTATGATATTTTCTAATGGCATCAATGTTAGATGATTTGAAATATTGGTCATTATGCTCCCTTATCCATCCTTATATGCATGATCCCCATCTCTCTCATCCAATTAATATAAATACAAGATTATCCTTGAAAAGGATCCCTCTCTTTGGCATGACTAGTCTCTACCAATATTTGTAATGTAACACCTATTTGATGCAATAAAAGATTGGATTCCTCCACTTAAAATATGAATTGAATTGTGTCTCATGAATTCATTAATGTGGATAAGTGATGTATATTTTCCTTGCCCCTGTCTAAGTTTTCTCACCTTCATGCAATGTTTTGATAGTTCTCATAGGTCATTATAAGTGCATATATAGTTTGTTAGTTAGTTTGGAAATGGACAACTTCCCTCCCATGCTAGGTTGATAGCTATTACATGCCTTTTTGTGAAATACTAATGAGAGGGATGATAAAAGAGTGAGTGAAGTGATATTATATAGTATTGAATGCATCTTATAGTGTGTCTTATATAAGTATAAGGATAAAAAAAGTTGGTGCATCACTTCCTTTTTATATGCTTTCATAGATTATTGTTAATCTCTGCCCCTTTTTCCTAGAAAGAAGCTAGTTTATATTTAGTATAGGTGATAGACCCAAAATGCATTCATCCTTATCCAAAGGTATGACTCAATATTAGGTAACCTAAAACCTAGGATGATTCCCATGTTGGACTAGGTTTGAGAAAGAGGACCTGAATAATCCCCTTCTTAGTTAAGGTGCAACCTAGGATGCCAAAAATACTCATTACATTGACCACTTAAAATCTCATCCATTTCCCTAACAAGGAAATGAATATACACTATAAGTTCACTCCTTTTCTCCATAGTGGCTAGGTTAATGTTTGATATTATATATCTATAATTATCCATGACAAGCACATACTCCATGAGCAATGTTACATGGAACACATACAGGTGTAGTTTTTCCTTGAAAAATATTTTAGTTTTAATTTATGATTATATCTCTTGTTTTCACTTAGGAAGTAATTTATCTAATCACATACATCTTATTTTTATAGTAACACTTTGTATCACTATGGTAATGGACAAGTATATATTGTAGTTATTTTAAAAACTTACCTTTTATTTTTCCCTTTTATCTAATATTTGTGGTTCCACTAAAATTATATACTAATTTCAAGGGGAGGGGTGGTCAAATATAGACACATGGATTTACCACAAGCCTTGTTTTACAATGTATTTTAGAAACTTTATTTATATCGGTCTTAGCTAATAATTGAGTACTTAGTTGTGCCTATCTTTTGTGTTTTCACATTTTAATTTGTGATTTTTTATGATTTTTGGGTTCCATTTTCCAAACCAAGTTTCTTAATTCACATGTAAAAATAGATATCTCTAACCACTTTTTCATTTTTAGGTTTTTCTCATCCCATGACAAGATAAAAACTTAGTTTCAATATCGAATGTCTATCTTAACCCATTCTATTTGATCTCAAACCTTGATATTTTAGTATCCTTTTCGAAACAATTCTGTTTATCGCCATTTATTTGGTCTTTTGAGGTTATTTGGGTTCATTTTACATGCCAATAGTTATTTAATTCAAATCTTAAAAGTTTATTTTATATATATATATATGAGACATTTAGGACATGCTTTCTTACATTAAAATATATATACAAAATTATATATTACTTAAAATGAATCACTAGAGTCACATCTAAAGTATTATTACATTTTTCATGTGTAGATACTCAAATATATATTTTACATGATAAAATAGTCTTTCAAACTTGAAAAATATCATTATAGTCTCCACCCTTTATTTTTTGACTTTCACACTACTGAAAGGTTTACATTTTCCATGTTACTATGCCTAAATGCTTATCTTATGGTTTGACCCTAATATTCTAATTATCAAATCACCAGTAACATAAAATATGCCTAAAATCTAATATATATCATTCATTGTCAATTACATATCTTTATAAAATATCCATTCTCTAAGACACCAATGTTCAAACCTAAACACTAGTATCAACACTAATGTCCCAGTTTTAATGCTAGTGTCTATACCTTATAAACACTCAAATTAAAAATTATTTTGATATATATAGGTCATTTTATTTGTATTATTAACACTATATGATATTATTTTAAAAAAAAAATTATATAATTATAATTCAAATACCATTAATTATCATCAATTACTTTTCAAGCACACATCTAACACTTACCAAGAAAAATCACCTTGGAAGCATTCAAAACTACTTTGTTCTTCCATGTTTTAATATCAAACATATGAGTAATATTATTATAGGTTTGAAGCATTCAAAAATCAATCCATGATCAATATTTTTCATATTTTAAGCTATATCACTACATGCACTCATATATAGCATATTTCACCCTTGTTCACACATGGGAGAAATACATATGTCTAAGGCATTCAAAGTATTGGATACATAGGTAGTGCTTAAAAATAGAGGGACCTTTGAGATCAGATAAAATTAACTTTAACTCACTAACCCTTATTTTTTAAGGTGTCATTTCCTAATTAGAGGATCTAGGGTTTTGAGAAAAATACTAATATTAAAAACCTACATGCATGATACAAATAATTAATATAGAAGGTGAAAATTAATTATAATATTTATAACTATAATTTATAAAAAATATTTAATATTTTTTACAATACACTAATGGAAAAATTAGGACACTAGTGTCCATAGGGTGATACAAGTATCTAGACTGGTAGAAAGTTAATTTTCAAAATTTGGTGACTAGATCCACATCTTCAGAGAGTCCATTCCTACACTCGCACTAATCATACCTACCTACACATTAGTGTATAATATAATTAAAATTTATCCTTCACATTATTATTATCACAACAAGAATGTTGTACTTTCTATATTCAACATATTATTAGATTTTATATATATTATCAAAATATCAATAAAATATAAATTTATTTAATAGTCCTAATTTGTAGAGTATCTTACTCCTTGATTGATTAGGATACTATTTCATGTTAATATTTTTTTAAAAATAGGGTTAAACATTTGGTGAACCCAACCACAGAATCTTTTCATGAAAATACTAGCTTACCCTAAGGTTTCCATATTTTTAGGGTTTCAAATTGTTTTAATTATTCAGGTATGCTTTTTTCAACTATTATTGGCATCTTTGTTCTCATTTAAAATATAACATCTAACAAAAGTTAATTTTTAAATGGAAGATAAATAAGCCTTAATCAACCATTTAAATACAAATTAGGAATTAATTGATTCATTCTTGTATGTTACACTAGATGAAATCAGTAAAAATGTTAAGGTTAATGGATCCAGATTTAATATTTATGAATCTTTAAATGGTACCATTATTGATTCAATCCCAAAATACTTTCCCTTTATCAAAAAATTTAATCCTAAATCTAGTGGTGACATGAGATATATTTTCAAACCATTATTCCTTGAGATCAAATAACTATTGTTACATCCTCTATGGGAATAATTAATAATTAAACTCAATTACTAGTTTTAATTACTATATCAACACAAATGTTTCAATCCCCTTTGGTGTCTTCCCATATATAAAATATCAATCCTAATGGGTTTAATCTAAAAAATCTTCTCCAATTTATTCAATATTTGGAAGCTAAGGCTACCAACATTGAGGAAAATGATTTGAAATCAACTCATGCTATTGATTCATAAGATATATTAAAAAATTCTATTGCACCTGAAATATCTTTGCACCCTTTACCAATTAGTTTTTTTCACCCAAGTTCACACTTTATAATGGAAAGCGTGATACTTAATAACATGTCTAATATTTGAAAGCAGGATGCCTTGACTATGCTTCCAATGTTTAACATTTGACCAAATTATTTACAAGAAGTCTAAAAGACTATTCTTTTATTTGGTTCTATTATCTACCAATCAAATCATTAATATCATTCAATTTTATAGAAGATCACTTTCTATCAAATTTTTCTATCAACATTACTAAAAATATGCCATATGCACAAATTGAAAAGATCAATCAAGGAGTCAATGAGTCTATCAATGGATATGTTTTGAGGTATAAAATAATTTTGGCTGAAATGATAAATCTCTTGATAGATAAATAACTTTAAGTTATATTAAGAAAATTTGCTTCCCCATTATATGATTTTGTTATCTTCAATAAGTTTAAATGTTTTTATGATATATGTCATATTATTAAATATTGATAAATGAAAATTATTGCATTAAACAAGCTTAAGTATGTAAGAAACACACTAAATACATCCAATAACAAGTTTCATATCAAACCATGATATAAGGTTAAACCTATCAAGGCTAAAAAGGAAACAACAAAAATGGTTAATATAATGTCATAACAACCTAATAAACTCATCTTATCTAATGCACCTAAGACATAATTTACACTATTAACTAAGTCTCTTGCTTTGCTTCTTTAGAATCTAGTGGAGTGTCATCTTATATATATTAATCTTCTTATGGTGGTTGATATGAGTCAGCCTCTACCAAATGGATATAATTAAAATACTTATTATGAATACCACCAATGTGTTGTGAATTATACAAACTAATGTTATAAGTTTAAACATAAGATACAATATCTTATTACTAACAAAAATAATACCTTTGATGATCCTCTAAAGGATTCAAGATCACAATCTAATGATCATAAAAAAAAAAATTATTTAACAATCTAGTACAAGAACTTTAAAAAAAAGCACTAATAGTACAAATGGAATATAATAAACATACTCCAACACATTATTATCATCCATTAGATGATATCACTAGCACACTTACATGAGAGATACCTCCTATTATTCAAAGGCCTTCTATTCTATTTTATGATAGTGATATTATGGATGATGAATCAGATCTTCATTTGTCATTTATTAGAGAACATATTGATAATCAACTTATACATAGTGTTATGGTTAATAATGTTTATATTGATAATATATGTAACATGACATTAATCACACATTTTAGATATACACATGATGATTTGTACCCTTTGAATAAGATGGTAAAATCATTCAATGGGTAAGCATAACAAGTTTTTGGTGAGATTGATTTACATTTACATGTTGGTCTAACATATGTGATCACAATATTTTTAGTTATACAAAATATTAGAGTATTTGATATTTTGTTGGGATGACCTTGGATTCATAATTTTCACACAATACCTTCCATAGTGCATGGGTTTCTTAAGTATATTCACGCCAACATGGTAATCATAGTTTCAAGAATTCCATATACACTACAAGAAGAAAATTTAGTTTTGAGACATATAATAGAACAACTTAATTAGGTTAATCATATGTGTTTGGATAAAAATAGAAATATACTTTTACAGGTTATTGATACTTTAGATTCCACTACATTAGAGGTACATATTAGACTCTATGAAGTCCTCATTTACACCTTCACAACCTAGCATGTTCTTGAGAGTAGATCAACATATTTTAAAGAGGGTTTAAAGACCCAAAGTTACAATTACATCATATAGTTCACCAAGTAATAAATAATGGGTTTCACAAACCATTACAGATCTTACTATTTATTCATGACCACAAATTCCTATGAGGCATCTACAAAGTATTACAGATTCTCCATCTCTAGATTTCACCCATATATATGGTCCTTGGTAGTATGACCAATTTTTTTAATACAATATTCTAATTATATATTTTATTATGAACATACCATACATGGGATCATCAAATATACCTTTTATTATTTAAAAAAATAAAAATATAAAATTCAAAAAATCATAAAAACAAAAAATCAATAAAATATAAAAAAACATTCAAATAAATCAAAAATACAAAAATATTTAGTATTTCACATGTTTACTATATTTTTCATATGTTTTTTTATTTATATTAGTATATATCATATAATTTATACACACACATATATTTCATGGGTATATAAGTGTGATACAAGCATACATTAGATCCATGATACATGCACATGTAGATGTTGGACCTTTACTCTTTCCACATGACACATTACATTCGGGAGAATTTTGATTTATTGATCATGATTGATATAATTTATATTATTTTATGATAATTTTACATTATCATTTTTAGATTATATAATAATTCTTACACATGCCTATACTCATGCTACTATATTACACAATATACTTAACATGATATTTTATAGGACTATTTGATAGCACATGTATGCAGGGACCAATATGGCACACTCATGCTAGTTTTTTATATTTCAATTATATTTCATCTAATCACATGAATTAATTATGTGTATTTCTTATTCACTTCCTTATCTTGATAATGGAACATTTGAACATGTTCTTTATATTTTTTCCCTATTTCCCTAAGTGTTGATTATTTCCTTGGTGTGTGGACATTTGAATATGTTTTCCCCTAAAAAGTGTGACATTTTAACATGCCCCTTGTTTTTGGTATCCTTATACCCCCTATTTATGTGACATTGAGTGTTATTATGTGTGTGATTTATTATATACTGAGCTTGTTACTTTTTTTTCATGATATACATCATGCATATTAGGGCTTGTTATGATTTGATATTGTGAGCTTCATTCATACATATACTTAAACATGATACTACTATATGATTTTATACTACATGATTGATAAAAATATAACATGGTTATCTTATCATTTTAAGATAATTCAAATATCACTTTTCATTGCCCTCACTTAAAAGGGGGGAAATATTAGTGGGGGCATGCCATATAGAAATGATTCCACATACATACAATTAGAATAATTGGTATAATTTGATATAATTTACTTGATTCAAATATACACTTGTGACATAATATTATACATTTAGCACATATTTAGTATAATTTTTTTTTAAATTTTGACAAATATTATGCATAAATTATGGAGAAAAGGTTACATTTTTAAAAATACTTAATCTTGAGACACATTATATGTGTGTATGCCATGTAAATGCACCAAATTATATATACATTATTCAAAACATACTAATACTCATGAATAAACCTTACCAAAAAACAATGATTGATATTTTATCTATTGTAATATTTGGTTCCCTTGAGTTGTGTGAACAATATTTTTTACCCTTGATGGACTTGGAATTTAATCTATTAATTTGGGTTTATTTGGCTATAACACTTTACAACTCATCCTTACACTATATTAGGGTCACGGTTACTCTTTAATTCCCCTCTTCACATCTCCAAGGTTTAATTGTGAGCCTCTCTCCAATGATTTAGATAGGAAGCATCATTACAAAATAAAACTACCAAGGGAAAACATGGTTACATCAACACAAGTGTACTCCTTCCTTGATATATTTTATTTAAATAAATTTAAATTATTCATTTTCAGATTAAATTCACTAATTATACATGTAACATTCTCTTGGTTACGAGTCATACACATACAGAAAATTTAAATAAGGCTCAACTCAAATCAAGGTCTGTTTTAAAAACCATGGTACACATTTATTTCATTTAAACTTACTTATGAATTACTAAATTAAAGGGGGGGATGTAGATACTCAAATCTATATTTTACATTATAAACTAGTCTTGTACACTTGAAAAAATTAGTCTAGGCTCTAGTCTTTAGTTCTTGACTGTCCCACTATTGCAAGGCTTGCATTCACCATATCACTATGTATAATTCATAATATTATGATCTAACCTTGATATTATGATTACCAAGATCAAATATAATCCATAATATTTTTAAACATTAATAAATATCCTTCATTTTCAGTTACATATCTTCAACAATTCTTTATTTTCTAAGACACTAGCATTCAAATCTAGACACTAACATCGACACTAGTGTCCCAAATTCAATGCTAGTGTTTGTACCTTAACAACACTCAAATTTATATATCTTTAGATATATTTTAGTTAGTATATTTGTCTTAATTAATCCTTCATGATTTTATTTACAAAATGTATTATATAAATAAAAGTCAAAGACCATTCATTATCATCAATTACTTTTCAAGCACACATCTAACACTTACCAAGAAAATTCACCTCTCAAGTTTTCAAAACATCCATATTATTCCCTATTTAAATATAAGTCATAGGATAATAATCTTATAGTTCTTAAAAAATCATCCCATGAGTAGTATTTGTAAAGTTACAATCTATATCACTACATATACTCACATATAGCATATTTCACCCTTGTTCATACACACCCACACACATAGGAGATAAATACATATGTTTGAGGCCTTATTCTAAGTATTAGCTATGTATGAAATAATCACTATTAGAGGGGTATTTGAGGCCAACTTGACTTCTCTTGATCTCAATAACCCTATTTTAATAGGTGGCATGCCATAATTGGAGGATCCAAGGTTTTGAGAAAAATATTGTTATAAAAACTTATGCATGTGATATGAAAAAAGAATCAATAAGGTGATAGTGAACCCTAATAGGTGTAGGTTTAATTTATAAAAAAGAGTCAATATGTTGCATAAGAAACTAGTGGTAGAATCAATGCACTAGAATCAATGCTAGTATCTATAGGGTAATGCAACTGTTTAGATTGTTAGAAAGCTAATATTTAGAATATGATAATTGGATCTAGATATTTATATATTCCATTCCTTCACATAAAATACTTATACCCTACTAAATTTATCCTTCACATTACCATTATTAGATCACTAAAATTAATACATTTTATATTTTACATATTCTTAGATGCAATATATCTTATTAAAATATCAATAGAATCTAAATTAATATAATTGTCCTATTTTTTACATTATTCTTGATTTATTAGGATACTCTTTCATGTTAATCCTTATTTCAAAAAATTTTAAACAACATGATTATTCCAAGGGAAAA